>NKZI01001615.1:0-15355 GCA_002370645.1 Metschnikowia sp. 00-154.1 | reverse complement strand
GCCCTATGGGCATACATGATGCAATGGAACCTTGAGTGCAGGGCACTTAGGTATATATACTGCATATGCACCTCATATCACAACATTGGTGGGTGAAAGGTTCACCCACCTCGCACCTCGTCTAGGACTTCGGTCTTGTAAGGTACAACTTACATATCACTGTATATCAANGCACCTCATATCACAACATTGGTGGGTGAAAGGTTCACCCACCTCGCACCTCGTCTAGGACTTCGGTCTTGTAAGGTACAACTTACATATCACTGTATATCAATATACAGTGTTTTTCAAAATTATTCAAACCAGTGCGACAAAATGTTTCCAACTAGCGCGACAAAATGTTTCGAACCACACTAGAAAAATGTTTCAAACCAATAATTCAAAATGTTTCATACACCCCTAACCAGTTGTTGTATACAGGATAACAAGCAACCCAGTTCAGTTCCGTCCGTTTTGAATCTTAATTGGTACTGCATGACTCCCAAATGTAGTATATATGAGGCAATTCTTTAGATTTAAGATTTCAGTATATTGAATTCTAATGAAAGTTGGTGTGAAACATTATGCCATTTGGTTTGAAAGACTGTGCGAAGGGGTACGAAACACTTTGAATTATTGGTTTGAAACATTTTTCTAGTGTGGTTCGAAACATTTTGTCGCGCTGGTTTGAATAGTTTTGAAAAACACTGTACTAAAACATAAATTGAAAGTATCACGCTCATCATTTTACTTCGTACAATGATGACCTTCGTACAATGATGACCTTCGTACAATGATGACCTTCGTACGATGATGACCTTCTTACAATGGCCTGGTCATTGTTCCGATTGGACAGAGTAGGCTTCATGATACCTATGTCGCTTCATGATACCTATGGGTAGTGTCTTGTTTATAATGAATCTAGCGTAGATAGTGTATTGTATAGTGTGTATAACTATAGTAGCAATACAGTGGTAATTTATCATAGAAGTGTTAATAAGAGTTTAATGGCCCCTCTATAGTGGACCTGTCAGAAGAATAGTGTAGTATATAGTAATGTAGTACAGAAGTGTAGTATATAGAATGTCGGAATGTTAAAAACGGTAACTAGGTGAACGTGCTTATTATCCCAATTGGCTTGCAGGGATAGCAAGCACTTGTTCTTCATACACACTTGTTCTTCATATACACTTGTTCATATGCACCTGTTCTTCATATACACCTGTTCTTCATATGCACCTGTTCTTCATATACACCTGTTCTTCATATACACTTGTTCTTCATATACACCTGTTCTTCATATACACTTGTTCTTCATATACACCTGTTCTTCATATACACCTGTGGTTATCATAACCACCTGGTGCCGTGAAGGTAGAGCTCTCACATATATAAGGGAGTCTGGACCATATCCATCTTTTAAGTAACTAATTAAAATATCATCTGTCTGGAGCATGCCAAGATGCCTCCAAAGACCAGACCAGACCAGACCCACCAATAACTCAATGGACACTGACGACTCTACATCTCTATCTCCTCTTGAAGTAAACACTCCTTAAGTGTTTACATATCTTGATGAGAATATGAGGACAGTATCCTTCAATGACTGTCCACTGAACATCAAACCATGGTTGATTTATGGTCCACCTGGTGCCGCAACTATCATTGCGGAACATGCGTTATCTAATCTACATGCTTATGGTGGATCTTATATACAACAGCCCATATAGACTCTCCATTTTCAACTTTACAGACTAGGACAAATCCAATTATGAGTTGAAAAGAACGGTTAAGTACACAAGATCTTTTCTTATTGAGTACTAGGAAAGTTAAAACACGTCAGGTGTACGCTCAATCCTGGGGATACAATTGCAAACTTATCCATAAAGGTTATGAAAAATAAGTGGTAGTAAGAAGAGTAAACTCACCTTAAGAAACATACATATAGCAGACGTTACTATTTGCTTTAGTCTAAATTGCACAGCTCTAAAATCTGTGGGTCCACCTTTCAAGAGATTATGAGGGGAAGGAGCTACACAATAGACTCTTAACATTTAGACAAAGGAACCACTTTTCAGACTAGTCATTAATTGAAGTCATTTTAGTTATTGGCTTCTCATTTATTTATAGTAATTATAAGCTTGGAGGTTTTGTTATACGCCCCCAAAACCTAGTCCAAACTTGTTGTTAGATTTAATTGATTGGCTCTAAGCCAATGAAGCCTGGTCATGAGCTTTTAATAGTTCATATAGTTACTAGGCTTAACCAACAAATTTCTAGCCTTTGGATCTGTCAGTAAATACACTTCTACTTACTACTACTACAATTACTTCTTTTTATGTTTTAATTTCTAAGCAACTATTAGCAACTATTAGCGACATTTTTTTTTCTGGTACAATTTCAGCGGCTTTGTTATACTTTAGACCATTTACTTCTATAGCAGACTTTAGTGAAGTATTTCGAAAGGCAGCCTTTTCCCTTTGATCCATGATGGACTTAATTGTATCTTTCACAATCCCGTCCAGCTTACCAAGGTTCATTACACGATGCGACAATCCCACTTCTAAGGGTTCATCACATCTTCACAATCCAGAGGCTTACATGGGGTTCATTACCGGATACTTTCAGTCCATCACCAATCGCAAGAATATCACTGTCTTTGCCCAATATCTCACTATCATCTACTATATTAGTTAGTAGCCATTAGTATTTCATCACCACCACTATTGTCCCAGTCTTTTTTTTTCTATTTTTTTTTCTTTTTTTTTCTTTTGTTTTTCTTTTTGTTATTCTTTAACAATGAAGATAGTCAGTCTTCATCGCATTCATTAAGTCAGTCAGTCGTCATTGTCAGTCAGTCGTCATTGTCAGTCAGTCATTGTCAGTCAGTCATTGTCAGTCGTCATTGTCAGTCATTGTCAGTCGTCATTGTCAGTCATGGTCAGTTGCCATGGTCAGTCAGTCTCAGTAGTCATTGAGACGACCATAGCAATGGCCATCTTATTGTCTTCTCACTCCATGAGACTCATAGATGTGAGTCACGAAGCGCAGAGTCACTTGGGTATAGGTGAGTTGCAACAGTTCGCGCGCACGGCTCACTACTTTGTAGAGCGCAGTGAGACGGTCCATTTTTTGCAGCAATACCTCATGGGCCCGCAAATGAAGACACTCGTCTAAGAAACCCTTTTGGGTTTCAAGGCCAGCACAACCAATCATATTCTGTATTTCTTTAGAATTGAAGGGGCCGGATTCCAGTGCTTGCATCACTACCTTGTGGAACTGGTCCATGTACTTCTGCTTGATAGCACAGGCATCAGTGTGGCCTTGGATCACATTCTTAAGACTCACAGAAAAACCATTCTTGATCTTCTGAATACTTTTGTTAGCACTGTGGTCCATCTTCTCCATTGTGTCCAAGTCCTCCATCATTGCACAGAGTCTGTGCTCGTAGTCATCATAATTGTCGCGGTCTGCATTGTCTGTAGCCATTTCAAGGCATATCTTCACAAACTCTTTGCCAGTAGATTGGATGTTCTCAAGGAGACACTTAAGGTAGTCCTCAATCCTATCATGGATATTGAACTGGGCCAAGAACTTTTTCTTGCATTGGCTCATCAAGGTATCCTGTGCTCGCACCACTGTTTGTAGGTGCGATAGCTGACTGGTACAGGGCTCCAGTACAATCAGCGACAGGTCTTGGGCCACGTCATTGTGGGAGACTCCAACAAAGGCAGGAGCCAGTCTGTATGTACCAATGACTCTGTCATTGTTGTCAATCTCCTCGAATCTCAAGGACTCTTGTTTGTCCACACTCACAACAAGTCTCAAGTAGGCCAAGTACTCGTTGAGTTTGTTCTCGCATTCACTTCTGCTGAGAATCTTCACATCAACAATAAGGCTTTGTAACTCAAAGGTGTTTTTGTTAAGATGTGGAACCAAGACAGCCTCCAAGTTGAGCTCAATCCATAACTGGCTCTTTGGCTTTTGGAGCCAGCTGTCCACCTGAGTCTCGCAGACTTGTTGGACTGGAGCAGTAATAGCAGACACAATGTTCTTGACAATAGAGAGGGGAGTTGTTGTAGTTTTTTGAGGATTGGTCTTTGGAGGAGTGGCCTTAGAAATCTTGGTCTTAGTATTCGTGTTGATGGCTTCGAATTTGCTAAGATCCAATTTCCTAGGTGCAACCTTGACCTTTTCCTCAGCATCCTTGATATTGAACTTCGAGAGATTCAATTTCTTAGGGGCCACTCTAAACTTCTCCTCAATATCCTTCACATTGAACTTGGAGAGGTCCAACTTCTTTGGAGCAGGTCTTCCTTTCGACTCTGGCTCCTTCATCATGAACTTGGAGAGATCCAATTTGTTGGGAGATGCTTTTATCTGCTCCTCGATCTCCTTTGCGTTGTACTTGGAGAGATCCAACTTCTTAGGAAGTGCTCTCGCCTTTGCTTGTGGCTCCTTGACCATGAATTTGGAGAGATCCAACTTCCTAATAGGAGCACCTGTTACTTTTGACACAGGCTCTTTTGGATCAAACTTTCCTGCAAGAAACTCCGACTTGACCTTCAAGGCAATCTTGATGTCTGCTGGGATTTGGGTATGGCGAACCTCATTTTCTTTGGTGGCTCTTTTGAGTAAAGCTGCTTTGCGGCTAGCTATTCCTGATTGACTTTTCCCGGAAGTGAAGGTTATTAAAGCCTTGGAATCTTCTTTTCTGGCTTCAACATTCACTTTGGCCCGGGGAATCTTGGGAATGATTTCTTCAATCTCAGCTATGACCTGATCACCGTGATCCTCGATCTCAGCCTCGATCTCAGCCTTGATTGCAGTCTCGACTTCAGCCTTTGTGACAATTTCAGCTTCTGTGACAATTTTAGGTTTTGCAACAGTTTCTGCTTTGTTTGAGACCATTGTAGCTATGGTCTTTGGAGTAAGTGTCAGCTTAGCTGAGACTGACTTTGGAGCAATGATTGCTTCTTGAACTTGAGCCTTTGGAACGGGAGCTTCTGGAACATGATTTACCCAGGGATTCTCCGTGATGCTTTCCCAAGGATTCTCAACTGGTGGTTTGAAAGTAGAAACATCCTGAGTGGGCATTTTCCAAGTGGAATGATTTGAGACTGCATCCTCAAAAACTGGGACTTTGACTTCTGCTACTTTGACTTCTGGGGTTCTGACTGGGATTTTGACTGATGGAGTTCTGGTAATTGGAACTCTGACTTCTTCAACCTTTTGAGCTCTGACTGGGGCTCTGACTTCCTGAACTCTGACTTCCTGAACTCTGACTGGGGCTCTGACTGGAGCTGTAACTTCTGGTACTTGGATAACTGGAGCTTTGACTGGAGCTCTTACCACTTCCCTGATTTCCTTCGGTGAATTTTGATTCATGCCCACCACTTGCATTTGCCTTTGCTGTGGCCTTTGCTGTGGCTCACCAAGCCTCAAATATGGATGTCTCTCCACAATCTCAGCTCTGATTTTGCCGGGCTCAGCCAAATTTTCAAGGGCAACTGTAGCTCTGTGACTGTAATCACGGTTTTCAAAGGCAAACTTTGAACGCCTCTCCTCTGCAACAGCAGAAACCAGTTCGAGTTCCTTTTCAAGTCTGGCGCGGAACTTTGAAACCTGGTACTTTCTGTGATGGTGCTCTCGAGCCAACGTAACCAACTTTTCAGGACTCATATCCTCGTAATTAATGTAGTATGGGTCATTGATATCCTCCCAGACTGCCCTAATTGGTTTGCGAGCTACTTTCAAGGCAAAGCAGCGGATCTTGCAGTAAGCGCGGCTGGCCGAAAGACGGTGCACACTTCCTGCTGTCACAGGACAATCATCCAAATTGCAAACTGAGGCTCTTTCAAGATAACAATCATTGTGTTTCTTTAAGAGGCGGATTTTGTTAAGCACCTTGCTCCATTTCTTTGTAGCTTGGAAATGAATAGCGTGCGAATTCTCCTGTTGCTTGAGATTGCGCGCGTTTTCGCACCCAATTCCAGGTGCAACCGGCATCTCCTTCTTGAACAAGGCAACACCTTCAGGCAGTAATAAGTCCAGGAGCTTTTCAGAGAAAGTTGCTTTGGGTTCTGAAACAGTCAATGCTTGCTGCTCTTTAGTATGATATTTGGGAACATACCGAGAAGGATCAGGCTGAGGTCTCCTCTGGTGGGTTTGACTAGTTACACCAGAGTTGAATTTTAAAGTGGTAGTAGCAGGAAGACGAGGAGATACTTTGAAAGGATCTCTAAATGTAGACTCCCTATTAGTATCCTTAGTAGACTCTCTAAAGTACCCCCTATCCATGGACTCCCTATTAGTGCACTTGGTGCTAGTGGGAGTAACAGTGGACTGTCTGAGAGTTGGCTCGGTAAGAGTAGATTCAGAGATAGTAGCAGACTTGGAAGCAGAACAATAGGAAACCAGCCCATGTTGTGTCTTGGCATCCATGAGAAACTGTTCCATCTGCGTTGCCAGGTAAGGCTGGGAGCGACCGTTTGTGGTTGCGAAAGCTGGTTGATTCCGTCTCATGGCAAAACGATGAGCCTGGATCGGAAATAAAGATGGAATGAGACCCCTCTCACAAATCTTAATTTAAGTCTTTAATTAAAATTCTTAGTCTTCAATATAACGGCAAAATGTGTATGCTTGATATTGGAGGGGATGAGACAGTGGTAGGTACAAAAAATTCGTTTACATACAAATGTGAGAAGAGGTACAGAACCCAGCACTTTCCGCATTTTACCACCCAGGTACTTTCGCTAAAGTAAAACATCCAATGTAGGGTCTAAACCTTTGGATATACTGCATCTTATGCAAATATGACTACATTTATGGAAGAGTGTATCGTTTTATATTTAAACTATATAATAAAGTGATAGTGATATCTTCTCTGGTAATCACTTAGCTTACTTTTGAAGCTCACACAATCTGCATCTGAGTTAACTGGTTTTCAATACCTCAATACGTAGTCACAATCTCCTTCTTCCTTCTTAGATCCACCATAGACAGGCCCTGCCTATGAAGGTATCATGAAGCCTCTCAGTCCGATTGTTACAATGGTGATACGGCGTTTGGCCATCAGGGCACTTCGTGCATAGATGGCCCCTTTCGAATATTCCAGAACAATCCTTACCATTGTTCTGGTGGAGAGTTTTTCGGTTCCACGTTTCTCTCAAAGTTATATAGACCACCCCGGTTCCTCTCTTTGAGGAACCATCAACGAATACAAGTTTAGGCAACACACGTTATAAAGAACATAACAATCTCCTTCTTAGATCCATAGGTTAGAAGGAATTATTAGGAGTAAAAATTTAACCAAAATAGATTCAAATTAAAAAGAGGGAGCTTCTTCATTAATTTTCAGGAACCCACTTTGCGCGCGCACATCTGAGAGTTGCTGAAACTAACACTTTTTGACCTTGACATGAGCAACTTAGTGATAGGGTCACTTTTGAAGGTCAATTTATGTCCACATATATATCTGTAATTTTGCTTCTATAATTATAAGAGAAATGTTCCAAACCTTTTCTTCTTGCTTGTTTACTTTTGGGTTGCATTCAATGTAGTGTAAGGCCATGTTAAGATGGATGTGCCCTTTTGGCTAATGAACATAGTAAACAGAGAGTACCTGATTTAGCAAGAACCTATCACCGCGTGTAAGGGGTTATAATAAACATCAAGAGTGGTATCTTTTTGTCTTAAAAAAACAATGCCTTTCCGCAAAAGCACCAATCATTTGTGTATCTCACTTGATCTGTGAATATGTGAATAATATGTGAGTAATATGTCATAAAACTTGCAGAGAGTATGCCGAGGAATGTATAATCCGGTCTTCAAAGAAGCTTATTTTTCAACTAGGGTCTCGTACAGATTGTACCATATTCACACCCGCAGAGGATTATGTTGAGCGTTAGAGATAACGCTGTCATAGTCAGGAACAGTCACGTCGTTGTTTGCTATTGCTATTAACTCTAAGAGATATGGAGCAGTAGTAGTCAGCATTCTGGTCAATGATGATACCGTTCAACCAAGAGCGGACTCTCCTCTATATATACCTTTCCATCCTGGACTCCTTCTTCATGCACCGGACTTTTGTTAATACATTGTCTCTAAGGCAAACCTCACTCCTTCTTGCGACCAAGACCAGGTTGTAATGCTGGCCTTCGCCTTCACTCATACGCCATATACTGCATATACAATCTTTGCCTGCACACACGAGTTCGCGCATCTTGCATATTATATTCAACAGATTAATCCAGCCACGTTTGATGGTGCAAAGAAGATTGTCACGGCTGGAGATGAAAATGTTTCCTTGGTGTTTTTCCACCAATAAATGTACGGGAGAACATATAGAATAACCATAGAAGTCCAGTTTTGTATTCTAATGCCTTAGTAGCCAGCCACTATGATCCATACGCCCCAATTAGGAAAGCCCGAGGTCATCTTGATCCATCCTAGCTCTTTTCCTTATTGATTTATATCTTTTCTTCCAATTCTTTCTCTCAAAATTGAAGCCAATATATTTAAAACTCTTCAAATCCGTAAATCTTGTCACACTATTTATGAATAAAGTCCACTACGCACCATGAACGTGACATGTACCGCTTACTACTCTTTTGGCTACCTTCAGAACTTGCACGATTAAGATTATAGATTGAATTTAATAGACCGAAGAGCTCCGATTTCCGATTTCCGATTTCCGATTTCCGAATTCCGATTTCCGAAGTCCGAATTCCGAATTCCGATTTCCGATTTCCGAAGTCCGAATTCCGAAGTCCAAAGTCCGAAGTCCAAAGTCCGAAGTCCACAGTCCGAAGTCCAAAGTCTACACAATTGAGGGAATTCCCTCTGAAACAGCGACCTCCAATTCTGTTCTGCAAGAAAGGGCCTTTATATCCCTAAAATTCGGTGCTCCTACCTTTTTTCTGCGTATATAAGTACTTAAAATATAGACTATAAACTTGAGTTTAAGTAGATTTAAGGTTCTTGTTGAACATTAAGTACTAAGTTTTTGTTTTTGTTGATGATTTCTCAGAGCAAGGAACCAGTGCGGTTTATATAAAAACTAAAGAGAAACGTGGCATCAAAAAACTCTTCACCAGAATAATGGTGATGATTTTGGCATCTTCAAAAAAGGCCATCATTTTTGATGGCGGAAAGCTGTGATACGGTGTTTGCAATGGCCATTGTTAGTATTGGGCAGAGAGACTTCATAATACCTCCATAGGTAGATCACCACCTATGTTAGATCTGACAGTAGAGTGGAATGGAGTAGAGTGGAATGGAGTAGAGTAGAGTGGAATGGAGTAGAGTGGAATGGAGTAGAGTAGAGTGGAATGGAGTAGAGTGGAATGGAGTAGAGTGAACTGAAGTAGAGTAGAGCAGATCAGGGTAAAGTGGACTAGTGTAGAGTAGAGTTTACAAAAGATATCTCATTCCTACCATAGTCAATAACCTCCAGAAGTAGGGCCTTATTGAGGATCCACTCTTCATAGTGGGCATTCTTAATAGGTAAAAAAGTAGACCTGCCAACTAATTCTTTTAAACTGTTCTTTTGGTTGGAGTGACACTACGCTAGTAATATTTTAGTATACTTGTGGTGAGGAGTAGAAGTTGAAGTAGAATATGGTCGCCCTTTACAGGGCATACACTGAATATAGACTAGTTTACGCTACCTCCAAATTTGGTATATTCCGTAAGATTAATAAACTTCTTAACCAAGAGTCCCTTCAAGTATAGTTGTGTATAGTTATGTACAGTTGTGTATAGTTATGTGTGAATCTTTTTATTGGTGATATAGTTAGTTATCGCAAAAAGGTTATGAGCCCTGTTCTTTATTAAACCCTATTCTTGATTGTCTCGTTGTATTTATTGCAAGACCTGCATCCACCAAAGCTTCAGCATCCTTATAATCTTTCGTTCTTTCGAGCTTGATTCCTTTCATCGGATTTTGTAACGAGTATCTTAACGTCATGTACTCTGATTTTATATGTTTGGCATGGACAGAGTATACACAGGAAATAGACAGAGTATAGAAAGGAATATAAATCCATAGACCAAAACAGTAAATAGAGTAATAAATTAAAATAAATTTATTTACCCTATGAATTTATTACTACTTTTGGAGTAGATCTTAAGGATGTACGAGGAATGGACTGAACTAATTTAGGGCCTGCCACGCGCTCATAACCACACTACCACATGCAGTCTTCCCCAGAATCTCGCACCAACCGAGGTTCTTATTCTCCACCACCTCCACCCAGAAATTACACTACATTACAATAGACACTCCACTACAATAGACACTCCACTACTACACTAGACACTAGAAAAAAAAAGACTATATAGTCTATTATACAGGCCCTCATTTAAACAAAACTATAGAATGCCTACAGCCACGCCGACCAGAAGTGAGGTTGTGTCCATCTCCACCAGTGCCAATTTACAGGTGGTCAATGACCCCACTATCCTGCCTCGAGACTCGGTGTCAGTGTCCATGGACCTATTCATGAGGTTGTTTCCTGGTGCACAACATGATGAGCCGGAGGAGAAGAAAGACCGCTTTGTGCTTCTCCAGCCAATTGGAGTGCCGGATTTCTTCCCCAATTTGAACATCTATAAGGTGTCGGCGATCCATGATGATTTTCCGAACCTGGTATGCATCCGGAACCATGCCAATTTTTCCCGCTATGGCTCCAACTTGACTGCCGTGGGGTGTATGGTGCAGTCCATCGACCAGAGTGCCATTCCGGTGCTTGAAAAGGTTTTTGTACAGGTTCCGGATGCCATATATGACATTTTCTGCCGTTCTGAGCCTGATTTGGTCAAGGAGAGGTTTGTACACCAGTACATCTCCTGTAATGGCGGGGTAGTGGCTCAAAACGATACAATCAGCTTATTAAATGGATCCGTAAGTCTCTGTGAGCCGTTTTACCAGGGCTTGGTGGCGGAATCCACCAATGTGGTGTTTGTGAGGGGTCCCAAGGTAGTGCGTGACCAAATTACAGAGGAAGATTCATACGAGTCCGATTCCGATGTGGATTTATCGCTGTACCTTCTGAAATCGGTTGTTTTGGATGTTGTTCCGCAAAAAAACGGCTCAAATTCAACTCATCGTCCGAAATTCCATATTCGGCCTCTTTCACAGGCCATTTCCGTGCCACTGGTCTCTTCTGAAGATACGGAACTTTATGCCTTTGCTAGCAATGAAGACCTTTCCCGGTTGGGCTTTCCTGCATTTAGTGGGGATTTGGTGACGTTAAAAGTGGGCCAGGAATCTTTGGTGGTGAAGTTGTTTAGTGTTTTGGAACCCAATAAGTCGTTCCATGCAGGTACACTCTATTTATCGCCATTGCTCTTGATCAATCTTGAAAAAGCCTCAAATTTGCTTGCTGAAGTGGAGCCTTACGAGAACCCTGCCAAAAGCTTCCATGATATTCACCCTGTTGCCAGTTCAGTGACCATTTCTCGCATGGTTTCCTCGATTACCATGGACAAAACATACCAGCAGAGTTTTTTTGCGGAATTAAAAGCCACGTTTCACT
Organism: Metschnikowia sp. 00-154.1; assembly: GCA_002370645.1. NCBI lineage: Eukaryota > Fungi > Ascomycota > Pichiomycetes > Serinales > Metschnikowiaceae > Metschnikowia > Metschnikowia sp. 00-154.1. The sequence continues at coordinate 3,836 of NKZI01001615.1, read as the reverse complement.
CCAAAATCAAATGTTTACGAAAGGGCGATGTTTTTCCGGTATGTATCGACTCTGTGCTTTCCAAAACGCTCTTTGACGTGTCCATACAAAACCAGCAGGCAAAGGAAGGCACAGAACCAAGTCTGGATTCGGCTTTTACGCCTACAGGAAATCCCGACTCTGTGGCCTGGTTCAAAGTGGTGGACATTTCTGGAAAAGAAGAGAGTACACTGGGCCAGTACTGCATAGACCCGGCAAAAACAGCATTGACATCTTCTGGAGTTGAATTTGTGAGGTTACCCAAAAATGAATTTAATTGTTGGGCATCATACCTTGATCTACCTCCAATCTTCAATTACAACCGAGCCATCGAGGCCAATGAGGCCAATTTCAAGTACGCCCAGGAGTACATGCAAGTGCTCAAAACCGGGGTTAGCATTGGAACACGGCTTGGGCTCAAAACCCTGGTTTTACTCCATTCCATGAGTCGAGGTTTAGGCAAGACAATGTTAGTGCGGAGTGTTGCTCTTGAACTTGGACTCAACCTCATGGAATTGGATGCCTTTGAGTTTGTGAAGCCTGGCGCAGAGCTCAAAACCGTGGGCCTTTTAACGGGAAAAATGGAGAAGCAATTGAATGGCCAACTTGACTACAAGAACCCTTCCAACTACAATATTCTTTATATCAAGCATATCGAGAACTTGTGTGTCAAAACAGACCCCAATGAACAAGGAGCCAATTCGTCTACTTCTCTTTCACTTAAGGTGATTCAGGCTATCCAGGACTTTTTGGGCAAATACAAAAACACTGCATTTGTGGCCAGCTGCAATGATCTCGATAAGTTGAGTGACAGTTTCCGTCAGATGATCACGTTTGAGATCAATGTGGGAGTTCCTTCGGAGTCTGAAAGACTCGAAATCTTTAGCCATTTGCTCCTGCACGAAGCACAGGCCCCCAAACAGGCCAATGCTCCTGAATTCTTCAAAGATACCGTGGAATTCCGGGGCCGGCCCGATATTTCCCGGTTCAGAGTTGAAACCAGAAAAGATATCAGTGCTCAAACTTTGGCCCTTCAGTCGGCCGGGCTCACGCCACGTGACTTGATGTCTATCATCAAGAAAACAAAGCAATTGGCCCTCAAGAGGTGTATGCAGTTTTCCACGGAAGCAGGAATAGGGTTGGAGAAGATTCTTCAAGTTGGCAATGGTGGAAACCTCTTGCTTATCCCCGAGGACTTTGAAAAAGCCATCAACGAGGCCAGGGCTCAGTTCAGTGATTCCATTGGTGCACCTCGAATCCCCAATGTCAAATGGGAAGATATCGGAGGCTTGGATATGGTGAAGGACGAGATTTTGGATACTATCGATATGCCATTGAAGCACCCAGAATTGTTCAGCAATGGGTTGAAGAAAAGATCAGGAATTTTGTTCTATGGTCCGCCCGGAACAGGTAAAACGTTGCTTGCCAAGGCCATAGCCACAAACTTCTCGCTCAATTTCTTTAGTGTTAAGGGCCCCGAGTTATTGAACATGTATATCGGAGAGTCGGAGGCCAATGTGCGAAGAGTATTCCAACGGGCACGTGACGCCAAGCCGTGTGTGATTTTCTTTGATGAGTTGGACTCGGTTGCACCCAAAAGAGGAAATCAGGGTGATTCCGGAGGTGTTATGGACAGAATTGTGTCGCAATTATTGGCAGAATTGGACGGAATGAGTGGAGGCGAAAACAATGGCGATGGAGTTTTCGTGGTGGGCGCCACTAACCGGCCAGATTTGTTAGACGAAGCTCTTTTGCGGCCTGGAAGATTCGATAAGATGTTGTACTTGGGAATCTCCGATACCAACGAGAAACAAGCCAAGATTCTCGAGGCACTCACGCGGAAGTTCAAGCTCCACGACGATGTGGATCTCCAGGTGATTGCAGAAAAGTGTTCATTCACATTCACCGGAGCTGATTTCTATGCCTTGTGCAGTGACTCCATGTTGAATGCCATGACACGCACGGCCAATGCCGTGGATGCCAAGCTCAAGAAGTTGAATGCAGAACGGGCTCTGAGAGGGGAGGAGGAGGTTTCCAGCCGGTGGTGGTTTGACAATGTGGCCAGTGCCGAGGATATTAATGTCTTGGTGACAATGGAGGATTTTAGAAAGGCCCAGAGTGAGTTGGTGCCTTCGGTGAGTGCCGAGGAACTTGAGCACTACTTGCGGGTGAAGCAGAATTTCGAGGGAGGAAAGACAAAACAGGCAGAAGAGGTGGGTTCGTTTTCAGAGACTGGACAAGGGCAGATGGAGATTGGGGAAATGAAGCTTGGGGAAATGGAGCTTGAGGAAACGGAGCTTGGGGAAACGGAGCTTAGAGAGACTGCAATCAATGGAAACGGCACATCAAACGGTCATGCCCATTAAGTTCACATCGTCAAAGTCGGATCAGGTCAGCCAAGAGGTTTGGACAGCGATAAAAAAATGACACACCAGAATTAATCAAGAGATTTTTAGCAAAAAGGGAATTCAGAGGGAGTTGAAGAACAAAAGCCACGGATGGCAAACTTGGTGTCTTTTAGTGGGTAAGACATGGATTACATCTCCACCGGGCTCATAACCAATATATCCAAAAATCAGCCTACAAGTTATGTTTATTGGTTTGTTTCATTTTGCTAGTGTACTTTGAATCACTCTGTCTTCTTGGTTCAAAACATTTTGTCCCGCTGGTAATTCTAAGCCCTATACATTCTTGTGGTTTTGACTCTTCCAATGATTATTAATGGTGGAATATGACTAATAATACTTATGACCCTGGTGGCTTTACTCTAGTATGACCATTGGGTCCTAGATCTCCGGGTAAAGTTGCATCTACTTTCCGCATTAACCCTCTTGTTCTTGACTTAATGGACTGACTCAAAATCTCAAAGATTCTGGCCAGACTCAAAATCTCAAAGACTCTGGCCAGACCCCAAGACTAGTTCCATGACTACCTGATTACGGTTGCAGAACTTTACACCATATGTTATGTTCTTTATAACGTGTGTGGCCTAAACTTGTATTCGTTGATCGTTCCTCAAAGAGAGGAACCGGGGCGACTTATATACCTTTTTGAGAGAAACGTGGCATCGAAAAACTCTCCACCAGAACAATGGTAAGGGTTGTTCTGGAATATTCGAAAAGGCCCTCTGATTCCCGAATTGTCACAATGACCAAATGCCGTGTCACGACATTTGTAGTAGACAATTCTAGAGTCGGACATCGTAGGCTCCATAATGTATCAAGAAGCAGTGTTCTACCTATTGTGGATCTAACACCATATTGTATACTATAATATTCGTCATCCCACCTAATTTACTACACCGTACCACATTAATTGAAAAACACTGTACCTGACGTAACAAAAATCCAGCAATATGGGTCTCAAATGACTGATCGGTGATTGGGCCTACGTTTACCAATCTCTCAACAGCACTCCGCGCCTGCCTCTTTAGGAGAAATACACTATTGTTGGTAAATACACCTTTATTGGTAAATACACTATAAAGAATCTAACATATACTATACTATACTCTATACTAGATTCTATGGGCTATACTCTAGTCTATGAGCTATACTCTAGTCTATGAGCTATACTCTAGACCAGTCTACTATACTCTAGACCAGTCTACTATACTCTAGACCAGTCTACTATACTCTAGTCTAGTCTACTATACTAAAGTAATTTCCAGTAATTCTCCCGTAATCTTCGAGTACTCTAGTGATCTTTTAGTATCCCTTGGTAATTCTCTGGTATTTAGTAATTTTGTAGCGATCACGTAATCCCATAGTACTCTATTAACCTCTTAGTGTCTTCGAGTAATCTGTGATCTAAACCAT
>NKZI01001613.1:0-54462 GCA_002370645.1 Metschnikowia sp. 00-154.1 | reverse complement strand
CTGAAGTCCCACACTGAAGGGACTTGTTGAACTCCAACTTGATAACCGTTCCAGATTATGGGAGTGTATATCATAACTCTCAACAAAAACTTTTCACCCACCAGTGACCTGCACATTAGTGCATCACTCAAATGTTGAAAAACGGCGATCGAGAGAGCGCGCTCTGATGTCCAGCGGCTAACAGGATATAAGGCCATCAGTTTTCCTATACGATGAAGGAAGAATCCCCAGATATAAAATGGCGCCACCGCCCCATTTCATAATTAGATAATTCAATCAACATCAACTGTCAGAGGTATACCAAGATGCCTCCAACAACCAGACCCACCAAAAGATCTCGTATTAATAATACTTCAATGAACTCTGACCACTCTCTGGTCCTCCTGGTGCCGCAACTGTTGTTGCGGATCTGGCGTTATCTTCTCTACATCAAATGCACTAATGTGCAGGTCACTGCGCCTCTACGAAGTACATCGCCTCCGTACATGCTAGGTACTCGTTGACAGCTGTTGGCGTTTCAATTGGTGCCTATTTAGAATTGCTCCCACTTCCATAAAGCCTAGTCGGGGTGAGAAGCATAGATAGTACAAGCATAGATAGTACAAGCATAGATAGTACAAGCATAGATGATACTGTAGCTGACACCTACATACAAAAAACCACTATTCAGCCAGTTGGCATTTCTGTATAGTCAGTTCCAACATCCGGTTTGCTTGGGTCATGCGTTAGAACTACCTTTATGGAAATGATAATCTTTGAAGTTAGCTTAAAAGTGTGATTCCTCGAATTGTCTGTACTACCTGTTAGTGTACACTTTTTGGGAAATATATCCACTCGCTTGGGTCCCTTGGGGTGGCTCTAGAAACCATGGTACAATACCTTTGGGATATCCTTACTTGTATCTGTCTCAGTTAGAAATTGGTATACATCTCCACCCATTGATTGTTTTTAATGACGGAGTGGTTCTTTTTAATGCCATAGTGGTTCTGTTATAATGCTAGAGTGGTGTTTCTTAATGCTAGAGTGGCCTTTTTTAATGCCATAGTGGTTCATATTTAATGCTAGAGTGGTCTTTCTTAATGGGTGAAAAAAAGACAGCTCAAGGTCTTCAATGGTAACTCACAGGCAAATTCAAATACACTGTGCTTGTCTGGAAGAAATCATCTGGACCGGTCAATTGGTCTTGTATATTGGGCCAAAGAGGTTTTAGTGGTGGGAAGCCAATTCGATTGAGCCATTATGATAGATTTTCTATATATTGGTGTTTTCAACCTATGTTTCAGTATATATTGATATACAGCGATATGTAAGTTATACCCTTACAAGCCAAAGTGCGAGATATGTCGAAGTGGGTGAAAACTCTTCACTCACTATGTAGATGTGTTAACACCAGATCCGCAAAGACAATTGCGGCACTAGGAGGACCAGTGAGTAATCAGAGTTCATTTAAGTATTATTAATACGAGATCTTCTTGGTGGGTCTGGTTCTTGGAGGCATCTTGGTATACCTCAGGCAGTTGATGTAAATTAAAGTTCTTAATAATAGAATGGGACGAAGTCCCCATTATATAATGGAGAGATTCTTCCTTCACCACTGCAACAATTGTTGCTACAATTGATTGCTGCGAAAACTGATTGCTTGCTACCCCGCAAGCCGTGGGCTAGTAGCGCGCTCTTGATTGCTGTTTTCCAACACACTAATAACCTGCACATAACGCTTCACTAGTGTTGAACTTGCAGAACTTCTGTACTTGTTTGGATCACGTGCCCATGGGCACGTGATTAAGTGAGACAAGTTCATGGTCGTACAGTGGAGATGCAAGGGTTGGATAACACTTGATGCATGTGCAGATGAGCACATTTCTAACACTGTTCGGGATAGGGATCTAAGACGCCCTACGACATGAGTGGAGGAACCCCGCATCTTGATTGACATAGCAACCAAGAGATTGGATACATAAGGAAGGGAAGNACATGAGTGGAGGAACCCCGCATCTTGATTGACATAGCAACCAAGAGATTGGATACATAAGGAAGGGAAGTTTAGTTATCATAGGAATACAGCATGAGTACAATAACTTCCCTGCCTTACTTAAAGAAGTTGTTAGACAACGGACGCACTCGCATTCCTGTATACATGAGTGTAAAGGATAACGCTCGACAACTAGTTCGCATACAATATATCTACAAAGTACCTTGACTCCGTACATGCTCGGTACTCGTTGACAGGTAAAGGAGCTAGAAACATTGGCTGATATGAATGTATTTGCAGACAAATTGGGGGGGCGGGAGGGGGGGCCGTCTGAAGACTGGAAAAGAGAAAATAAAACAAGTGAGCCACATTCTTATTACTGACTGATATGAATATGAACCTCGAGAGATTCAACGCTAAAGGAACTAATTGACAACTGATTGGTCTATTCAACCATGGGTACTACTGTTGTCATATTATATTTCCATCTCTAGATGAACATCTCGAAAGGCAGTATCTAGTTCCTGAATGAGGAAGTGCCCTTTTTATATTGACGAGAAAGTGCTTGATTTTTATATATGAGGAGAACAGTGGTTTAAGGATTCAAGGGATGTCACCTTCACTGTATATTGAAGGTTTATTTAAAACAACGGGTCTTTCAGCTCTCATCAATGATCTTTTGAGCCTTGTTACCTTCCTTCATACTTCATTCTTGTAAACCTCAAACCACAGAAATACTCAAGGCTCCTTGAATGAACCCAAATCCTATAACCCACTTAGGATCCATTTAGTGTGCTTTCTTTAGTGGGGTTCAGTTGTTCTTGCTATGTACTACGCTGATAAGTGCATGATAATCGCGTACTTTTGCTTCATGCACAGACGTAAATGACTGCATTTTCTCCACGTTACCGTAACTGGTTTTTTGGGTTCAATAGAGAGCATTTTACAAGAGTAGCCAGACTGGTCTCGGATACAGTCGCCCTGGAATGAAAGGGTGCAAATATTATATTTCCCACTAGTTAGATGTGGAACTGAATATTTATTGGAACCTTCGGCAGGTAAATCAATACGTAGAATGCTTTATTTATTGATATTGGCTGAAACTAGTGCCCACCAATTAATCCACGAATACACCCGTACACCATCATATTAGGTTCTTTCCAGAGTCCTAGTTCTTGTGTATAGGTTAGTAGTCAAGAAATTCCGAGAGATAATGAGCGGCAGCAACATTTTGAATATATTGATTTGGCACTTAAACTTAAATCGATCCATTACCGAGGGTTGGATAGTGATTAAAAGTTTGGTGTGGACCTGGTTATATGCAGGTGGGTGCTTTGTAGATTAGAAAACACCTAGTGCCGCAACGTCCGAGGCTTCACGAGTAGAGGAATTGTGTTGCAACTGTCTCAGTCAATTCGGTTAGAGAAGAGTCAACAATTTGCTCGTCTTAAGCTTAGCCATGAAAGTTTTGGTAGCATTAATCACGTCGTTCTTATTGTTTGTAAAGGCTTTGTAGACACGTAAGAAAGTATCCTCGTTTTGTAGATGAATACGTTTGCACAAGAGGGAGTAAATTGTAAGAAAAATTGCTGCCCGTTGATGATTGTGGGCGACACAAAGTTTCACGAACGGAACAACATCTCCCTCAAGAGCTTTGAGCTGACGCTCGGTAAAAGCTTTACCCCACGACATACCGTCGCAGTCGAGCTCACTCTAAATCAATTCTGGAATCATGACCGTGTCCACAACGTATTTGCTAAGGACCGGACATGGGTAATCAGTATGATCAGGGCAACAGAGTGTAATGAGCAGGGCAAATTAATTATCAAGGATTATCTGCAAGTTGCGAATGTTAGACTCACTGCCCGATACATGTCCACGGAATCTTTCAAGAGTCGTTTGACAGTGTGTTTTGTGGATCAGTGAGAGCCCTGAGAAATATGGATTATCTTCTTATAATCCGTTAAGCTCATAACCTGTAGATTAGATAACGATCTTCCGCAACGATGGATGCGGCACTAGGTGGACCATAGATTAACCATGGTGTGATGTCCAGTGGAAAGTTACTGAGGGACACTGTCCTCGTAGTCTCATCAAGGTATGTCAAGGTATGTAAACACTTGAGGAGTGTTTACTTCAAGAGAAGAAGAAGATGTAGAGTTGTCAGTGTCCATTGAAGTATTGGTGGGTCTGGTCTTTGGAGACATCTTTGGTATGTCCCAGACAGATGATATTTGATTTAATTACTTAAAAGATGGATATGGTCCAGACTCCCTTATATATGTGGGAGGTCTACCTTTACGGTACCAGGCAGTTGTAGTAACCACAGGTGCATATGAAGAACAGGTGCTTGTTACCGCGCTATCCCTGCAAGCCATTGGGGATACTGAGCGCTTTCACCTTGTTATCGTTTTTCAACATACTTTATAGGTTCGGAGAGTTAGTTTAACTTAGATCCTGCGGAAGAGATACATTTCCTTCGAAATACTAGCAGTGTAATTGTATATAGTTTAATAGAATGGATCAACCAAAATTCGGCTAATATTTTACTCGAGGGAGTCGGACAGAAGCAGTCAGGTTTCCTCTGGACAGAATGACTGGGGAAGACAAAGCTAAAGCCCAGATTCCTAGGATCCAGCAGTTACAAGTACCACTTAAAATTTTTTTTTAGTTTTTCTTTTTTTTTGCCTTTTTTTTTTGTTTTTTTGTTTTTTTTCAAAAACGAAACTACACACAATATTTTACAAAAAGCTGAGTTGGTCCAATTACTTAGAAGTCACTGCAGCACCAATGGTGTCATCAAATGCATTCCGGTGCGCATATACTTTGAATGCGTGGGTGCAAAAAAATCAATTAATACCGGTAACCACCAAAAATTACCAAACATTGTCAGCAGCTCAAATAAACTTGGTTGGATCTGGTTCCGTCACTATATCAATTTCTAACTATATCATTTAGAAGGTTCAGCTTAAGTACAGGTTCGCTACTGTCAGGCACCAAATATTTGTCTAAGTCTCTCATCCACTCATTCAGAACAGGCTTAAAATTCGACTGGATCTCCTCTTCTTCTCCAGGTAATGCAGGTTCGTCAACGTGTCGTTTCACAGGTAAGAAGTAGATGTCAACGGTGTCACATATCGAATCTTCAACATCAGGTTCTAGTCTAAAAGAGTATTCAGAGCCACCAGTCAGCTTTACACAAGCGTAAAAATCAACATTCGATATCTTTTTATTGTAATCGAATTCAAATTCAAAGGGATTTTTTGTTTGTCCGCTAACAAGGATTTTGGTAACAAAACCAAAATGGGCCAAAAATGGTTCTCCCATTTCATGAAGATATACTGTTCTTTTCAACTTAAGTTTTAGTATATATATTGATATATAGGGATATGTAAGTTGTACCTTACAAGACCAAAGTCTTAGACCTGTGACCTGCACATAATGCACCACATGTCTGCATACAACATATCCACGAAGTACCCTTGTTAGTTTTCAGACTTGCGTTTATTAGCTATGACTTAGGTCTAGCCCACGTTATTCTCAACTTCTGCGGAAGAAGTCCTAGCCTTCCAAACGTGGGCGGCAGTCCCTCCTTTTATATTGGAGGGGACGTGCGTCTTTGAAACATTGCGACTTAAGCGCTGTACTTAAATCGCGCACGCCCAGACTTTGAGCTCCCACGCATATGCGTGAAGTACTCACGTGTTAACAACCCTTGCATCCATACTCGCTAGGTACTCGTTGTTTCAACTTATGTTTTGGTATATATTGATATACAGGGATATGTAAGTTGTATCTTACAAGACCAAAGTCCTAAGGTGAGGCCGCAACTCCTCTTATGCCTTTCCGCTCGTCTAAGGTCTGCTCAGCCTCATTGTTCAAGGTCTGCACAGCCCTATTGTCTAGCAATGGTCTGCATACAACATATCCACGAAGTACCTCGTTTCCGTACATGCTAGGTACTCGTTGACACGTTGACAGTCCTCTTGACACATAAATCTCTTTGTTTAGCTTGAGCTGATCCTTGGTGTCAAATATATAAATTCTGTGATTTGCATGCACGGAAGAAACGCTTTTGAGAGCATAGGAGGAATTTTCAATCCTGGCAACTAAAACGTATAGTGAATCGGCCCAGACGGAGGCCACCAAAAACAAGGTGAGAATCAATTGAAATTCTTTCATAATTTTTGGTAAGGAATCTTATCTTTGACTTTGACTTTGACTTTGTATTTCACTATGACTTTGTCCCCCCATTTTGGTTTTTCGTTTCTTTCTTTTGACTCTGGAAAACTGGAATTTGGAAGGTTCCAGTAAAGACAATTTCTGGCCCTTTTATAGATCTTCTAAAGCCGCTTTTAAGCCATCAAAAACGGACTAATAATCAGACTTATTGTCTTCAAAAATAATGCAATGTGTAATATTTTAACCACTCTGATTCAGATATACATTCTGCACATTGGAGACTATGTCACTGTCAACAGGCACTTGAGCTTTTCAAACAAGTAGTATATTAAGTATTGCCTCTAGTGTATCCTCATCATGATTTAGGGTCTCATCCAGGGTTGTCTTTTGGTTGTTTAATCGGTTGATCATAACCAAACCATCCTCTTTCTTCTTACTATTTACTAGTCAGTCCTCCCCTTGTCCTACACTTCATTGATCAAAGTAATGGAGGTTTAGCAAGTACTCGAGGCCAAGCTCCACCAGACTGGGTTCATAAAGACAGTCAAAGGGGCAGGTCCCAGATTTCGTGTTTAGGTACACTATCCTCATGGCTTATACAAAGATGTGACGTATACAAAGATGTGACGTATATAAAGATGTGACGTATACAAAGATATGACTTATACAAAGATATGACGTATACAAAGATATGACGTATACAAAGATATGGCTTTAGAATACGTTGGTAGTGCTGAGGAGTGCATTATTAATGTGCTTGTATGCACGTCTATCATTAGTCTAGCCGAATCAGAACATGCCTGATCCCTTGGGGCTTAATTCGAGTCATCTTTCCATCTTCAATCTTGTTAATTTTGGTATTATCTTCTTTACCAAGGAAAATTCTGTCATAGACAAAGCAGCTAAGAAGCTCATATTGAACATATGGTGCTTGGGGCACATAGAACACTCACTCATATGCGCCAAGGGGGGCTTTAGCCATGGAAAAAAAAATTTATTTTTTTTTTTTGCCCAGGATTGGGCTAGGAGTCTCAGAATTCTTGGTTTTTTGTCTCGTCCATAAACTTTTATTGGATCCACTCCGTACAAGCCTGCATACGCCTAAAATGATTGTACAATGCCCGAGCTGGTTGGTAGTAATGAGAGAAAGACATGCCAAGAAAAATGATTTGGGGATTGGACTATAATTAGGTTCCATCAAAAGCCCCCTTCGGAAATTAATTCGGACCTACTTCACTCTGTATGGAGGACCTATTATTCAATACTGAATAGTGAGAGCCGAAGTATATGTAGCCGTGGGGGTTGTGTCTAGACTTTGTTCCTTAAATTATATGTCAATGGGAAGCGCCCGACTACTATTTCCTCGACTACTATTCTTCTGGCCTAATCATGTGCCTTCCCGTACCGTGAAGTGCTGGTAAGGGTGGTAACAAATGTACGTCCTGCATATAGCCCCAAACTCCAAGTTCGTCACGATGTTCCATGATTTCCCCTATAAAAAATTATTACTATCCAGAGGAGGTGTCTTAGTTGGGTGTACAGTAATTGAGCATCCATTACCCTTATCTTATGATTGCCTGCACAGGTGCACACCACCTACTTAACACCACAATTGTACACTACATAAGTAACATATAAACTCTGAACATAACAGAATGTGAAAAAGCACACAAAAATGGATTTGGGTAAAATTACCACTCCAAAAAGACCCCAGTACTCTTTTTCTCCCATTTTCCTTTGGGTTTTGTATTTTTAAGCCCGGTGTTTATTTTGACCAATAATGCGTTGGTCATAGTTCGCACTTTGTCAAGGCTCAGCCAAAGTGAGAAAGTCACCATCTCAATACTACCAATTTGTTTTTCAACAAATAATTTTCTTCAATCTAATTTTCAATTTGATTTTCCTCATTCTAGTTTTATATTCCAGAATTCTCAGTTTCAACTAAAAAAAAGCTGTACTCTTGTGTCATCATCAGGTAGTGTATACTCGTCTCAGTATATCGCGGTACCTTCACAGTACATCGCAGTATCTCAGTACATCAGCATCCTTAATTTATTGCTCCATAGAATTCGTCCAAATCATCACAATTCTATATTCTAAAGTTTTACTACAATTACACTTACTATAATCTTCAGTACTTTGACCATATTTTCGAATTTTGTTTGTAGTTTGCATTTTGACAATTGCATTCTATAGTACTACAATGCATAGTTGGGGGCCACCATACCCATTAGCGCTACATTCATAACACACTAAACTGCAGTAATGTTTGGCTAGATTGTTTTTGTTTTGTTTTGATTTGTTTTGTTTTGATTTGTTTTCCAGAGAAAACATTTCGAGTATATCTTATTCAAACCAGTCCTACATATCCAATATGTAGTGTAGTGTACCATGGTGCCATATGTGTTGGTACTTCTAAAGCACTCCATTCATTTTCCACTGGTACTTTCCACAGGCCACTTATGTTACATTAACTAGAGATTTTACCATTTTTGTGACTGATTTTCCACTGATACCTTTAGGTACCTTTAGTGGTGGTGCTCACTGTGGGGTGCAAGTGCATTGGACCAAACACAGTCACTTCAGTATAGATAAATGAGACGGACTTGGTTAATTATCACAAACTGCAACTTGTGTCAATAAATGCACCTTCTCCATCTTGAGTGACAATCCGAGGCTGGATTCCTAGCGTGGAGTTACCTTTCTGTACTGCTAGAACAGCTCCACTACTATATACCCTAAGAAGGTCTACTCTAGACTCAAAGAGGGTTTACTCTAGAGACTAAGGGGATAATCTAGACTTACAGAGGGTCTACTGCTGAGAGTTACGTACATTTATTAAACTTGAGCTAAGGCCCCATTCAATTTTCAAGCTGGATTTCTAAATCAACCGTTATTCTTAGCCATCAAGACTATACTAGACTCTGTTTTTGACACTCTGACACTCTGACACTCTGTTTCCGACACTTGGAAGACACATACCAAATATGGATCTCACAAAAGCTCATCTATGGCTGGGGATTTTGTAGCCCTGTTATAAAGCATAAGGTAAATGTCTACCTCCGTACACCAGCCAAAGATATCGGTGTAGGAAAAAAAGCTCAAGGTATTTTCATGCCCTGGCACGAGTAGAACTGAATATTTCTAACCTTCATTTCTTTATCGATGTCAAACTGGAAGTGCAGTGTCAGCATTCCAAAAGCAAACTCCACGCCTTAGAACCCTACAAACCCGAGAGTGACCGTTTTTGCGCCGTATGAGCAAACCCTTTTTGGATGATGAACTCCACCGGCTCATCATGGGCTCGTGAATCCATGGGTACCTGAACTTTCTTTTCAAAGGGGCCATCAAACAGTCCGGTGAGAGATAAATACATATCTTCTACTTTGGAAAAGAAGGAATATGGGTAGTGTGAGTGATCCCATTTATTATAGACCCCAAACCAGGGACTCAAACCAGGTGCTACCATGACTGATATGGCTTTGTATAGATTTTTTGAGAGATACCTATGAGGATACCTATGAAGATACCTATGAAGATACCTATGAAGATACCAATGAGGATATCTGAGGATGTTTCGGAGTACTGATTGATACCTGAGAAATCATGTCCTCATAATATATACCACAGCCTAGGGTCCCATACTCTATTCATATCCTTGGGGTAACGGATTGTTGGGAACAATAGGCTTCGGACCCTGATAATGTGCTAATACATTCGGAATGCAGACATTCGGTTTCCTGCATTCATGGACCCAAGAGTAGTGCTACAAACCTTGGTCCCTTGGAGCTAACTAATTGGGTTTATTGATTGACAGATTGGTTTGTAGCTTGATTCAGCTATTTATTGATTCAGAAAAGTTCCTGAAATGCCTACTGATCTTGTATAATTTGTATAATGACAGGTGTTGTCCATTCATAATATCATTTTTACAACGTCTATAGTTCTCCGTCCCATATCTACGGATCCCTACCTTTTATTTGTATTTCATTACCCTTTTTTGTAGTGCAGAATACGTATTTCACGCCCAAAAATGATCCACCGTTGATTGTTGAAATACTAATTCACACTAGGTTACTGTAATTGATTATCTATGTACAAAAATACTTTACCGAGTACTTATTGGGTATTTCGGGGGTACTTATTGGGTATTTCGGGAGTACTTATTGGGTAATTTACTGGGTAGAGGGTCAGCATCCGACGATTTGTCACAATAAACTTGGCAATGGCCTTGAAACCTAAGTCTATACAATGCTACATGCTGAACCATCAGTTTTAATAATGGATTGCTGATTCTGTCTAGAGCTCTTATTGCAGTCATACCATATGATCCTGTATGAAGGACTTGGACATTTTGTACTTAAGTTTACCATCACTTGGCTTAGTTTCCTATTGATTCCCTTATTTTCATTACCATGAGTGAAATAAAAACTCGGATTTCCTAGTACATGATAGATGACTATTGAGTCGGTTATGAGCCCTGTTCCGTCATTCTCAGATTTTTCTAATACTAAAATAATCAGGTCTACTATGATCATACAGTACTATAGTATATTACTATCATTGTAAAACACTGAACCCGTATAGTACTTATCATATAGTAGTATGATCCTGAAAAAATTCCAGGATTGTAGATGTTAGGATGGATATATCTCTCTAGTGGCTGCAAAAAGCCGCACGCGAGTGAGTAAGTGCAGTCCATTCCCATGTTGAAAAACGGTGATCGAGAGAGCGTGCTCTGTTATTCACGAGCTAGCGAAATATCAGACAATCAGTTTTCCTGGACAATCAATTGTTGAAGACAATGGATTAGACATTGAAGGAAAAATCCCCAGATATAAAATGGTGCCACCGCCCCATTTTATAATTAGATAATTCAATCAACATCAACTGCTTGAGGCATACCAAGATGCCTCCAAGAACCAGACCCACCAAAAGATCTCGTATTGATAATACTCCGATGAGCACTGATACCTCTTCTCAATCTTCTCCTGAAGTAAACACTTCTCCCAATGTGTTTACATATCTTGATGAGACAATGAGATCAGTGTCTTATAGTATTAGTCAATCACTGGACGTTACACCCTGGTTAATTACCGGACCTCCTGGTGCTGCAACTGTCGTTGCGGATCTGGCGTTATCTTCTCTACATCCCATAGAGCTACTCCAAACTGGCAATACTCCTGAGTATCCTAGACAAGCCACTCGATTATTAAGAGTGGTTCTGCATGTAGCATTCACCACCACTTCGTTTTTCATCCTGGTGAATATTTAGGAAAAGATTTTTATAACTGACCCATTGTCACCTCCAATTTCAAATCTCATAGGACTAATATTTGAAAGTAAAAGAGCCAGTAATGAGGTTGTATGGAATGAAGAGCCAATGAAGAGCCAATGAAGACCGTGGTCACGTGATTACTCTGGTTTCACTCTGATTTCACTCTGATTCTCCTTTGTCCCATCTAAATTTATTTTCTTAATATGAATTGGACCTCGAAGGTAAGTTTAGTAATAAATGAAGCGGGGGTTAAGTAGGGTAGAACACAATATACACCAAGAGCCCTAGATTATAAAATAATTGGAAGGGTTGGAGGGGAGTCGGGGACTTAAATAACCTCGAGGCCGCGAAAATGCTTTAGCTTGGCAGGCTTGTTTCGAAAAAAATATCTTATTGTCTACTAAACTCACTTTTGACGGTATATGCAAGTCATCTATTGTTGTAGAGTTTGGTCAACCCTAGGAGTATTACTGGGTAATGGGAGATGGAATAATGGTCTGAGTTTTTTTTTTGTTTCGGGGTCTTTTTTTTTGTATTTGGTTGGATTTGGATTTGGATTTGGTTAACGAGGTTTGAATTCGGATTTCGGGTAAAAAAAAAGGAGTGGGCGTCGAAATTGGATATGGGAGAGAGAGCGTTCAGTCTTTATATAGTGAAGGATCGTGTGCGCGAAGTGACGAGGAGGCTCACTTGGGAGGGAACAATAGAAACCGTGCGCCGCGCGCAATCCACCTATAGTTATTAGGACTTATTGAGTAGGGTGTTGGCATAGAAAAAAAGCAAAGTTCTATTAGGTTGTGAAGCAAAGTTCTATGAGAGATGTATATATCCGAATACGGTAATATCAAGAGGAATCCCTGGGAGTCTATCTTATTAGCTGAACCTGCTGGTCATATATCGTTCTTCAACTTGTCACCTTTGGAGGTCTCCTGAACCTACTAACCTTACGGGTGAACCTAATATCCTTCTAATAACCTTCGGATGAGAAACTACTTACTTTTGGATGAGAAACCACTTACTTTTGGATGAGAAACTACTTACCTTCGGATGACAAACGACTTACCTTCGAATGAGAAACTACTTACCTTCGGATGAGAAACGACTTACCTTCGAATGACAAACGACTTACCTTTGAATGAGAAACATCAACAATTTTATTGGTCCTGAGAATATCTATTCGGAGTTTTCATTGGCGCTGCATTCACATCCACTTACCTGAACATCAGAAGCAGTGAGTACAATAGTTGGATTCCTTACACAAGCCAGAACGGCATAACCAAAAAAAAAAGTATCCGACTCCTTAAACCAAAACTAGATATTTACCAGACTGATGGTTGGTAAAGTCAATGTGTTCAAGATGCCTGGCATAGGTATGTGGGATGCGCCTTATGCAACACCAATCTGTGGACACGTTTGTTGAGCAGTTAATATTGGCAACTGTCTTAAACTGTCTAGATTCGTTGTTCAAGTCATGTTGTACTTCGTTGTTCAAGTCATGTTGTACTTCGTTGTTCAAGTCATGTTGTACTTCGTTGTTCAAGTCGTGTTGTACTTCATTGGCAGCGTCGTATACGTTTCTTCGGACTACCTGGGGTCTTTGTTTGATGCAGCTAATACTAACTCTAATTAAGTGGCTATGTTGGCCCTGTGGCCCTGACCAAAACTGTTACTAGGATTATACAGGCTCCTGTGGTACCTTGACTGATCAGTATGGTGTGGAATGTGGTACTTATATGTCTCCACGCCAGATTTCAAGTCTCGCTTGTTCCAATCTGTCGACATGCGGTTTTTATTGTCCAAAATGGATTATGAGTCTCGGTTTATCACGGCTTGAGGTCTGCTCTTGTCATTCTAGCAATGAATTTAGACCATCAAATGTGTACGCTGAAGAAGCCAAACCGGGTTAATTCCCGGTTAATCATAGCTTGACTCAGTTCACGTCAATCAGGTAAATGAGAACAAAAATCTGGTTTAGCAAAGGTCATTAGTTGGACTCCATCAGGGCAAGGGCATCTTCTCAATCCTAGAAGTATTATGACTCAGACTCTGCCTCATTACTAGAATCTACTGACACGAAATACTCACCTCCAGAAGTGATATGAATTTCCCAACAATAGTGAGCTCAATATGTGGAGTATCATCTAGAGAGACTAGATGCAGACTAAATTAAGATGGCGCAGTATTTAGGGGTTCGTTCAAAAGTATCAGGGAATATGTACTAAAAAGAGGAAACAATGGGCAAGTGTTGAAGTGACCAAATGTTAGAATTAAGCGCTATCTGGGGCTTTCGTCAGTATTGGTAATGGATCTAGTATATTCGTTAGATCCACTGTAGGGGGACTGAACCAATAGAAAAATTATGAAACCTATTCCAGCTGATCCCAACAATGGCCATTCTACAAACGATTCTAGGCCTCACAAGCAATTCACTAGCCCCTTAAGCAATTCACTAGCCTAGAAGCAATTCACTAGCCCAGAAGCTATCTTCCCATAATAATTCTCCTGACTTGTAAAACCACGTCCATCCGCAAATCATCATACAAGTAGCTCCATTTCTCCTTTTGCGGAACCATCATTGTATACAGTAACTTAGAAAGCGTATATAAAACATCCAACAATTAGTATACCAGTACATTAGTGTTAGATTCTTGTTGGTATAGTACATTTGATACCTAATAGTGACTGATCCCTCTTCTAGTACTTCCACTAGTACTACTACAAGGAATACTCTCTATGGTATACTAGTAGTTCACCAGATCACGGCTCCATTCTCAGGAAGAAGGGTTTTTAATCAACACCATTAGGTGCTCCGCTGTACCACCCATCTTGCAAAAGTAAATATTAATATCACAATCTTTGAGTTATGGTCCGATTCTAATTTATGGGGTTCCAACGGTATCATGATTTGCAAAGACTAAACAGCTATCAAGAATGCTAAGGTAACTTTTGTTCCGGACTTTTCGTTGATGATTCCTTAGAGAGAGAAATCGAGCTACCTAAATAGTTGACGGCGAAGCCAACATAACCAGCGAAGCCAGCGTAACCAGCGAAGCCAACGTAACCAACGTAGCCAACATAACCAACGTAGCCAACATAACCAACGTAGCCAACATAACCAACGTAGCCAGCTAAGCCCCTACAGCCGCAATGCTGCTCCCTAGTTTAGTGGCTGCCCCTAGTTTAGTGGCTGCTCTCTAACCCAGTGGCTGGCCATATTTCAAAAGGGCTATTTCGGCGAGACTGCCAACCGATCCGTAATCGTAGGCTCAAATACCGCATGGATCCTGAAAATCCCATATCGGATCTATGTTAATACATAAGTAAATTCTAATAGACAGATCAGTAGTATAGAATCAGTAGTAATGTACACTGGTGGTAGACGCACGCCCGATTGATTGTTGAAATCCGACTCTGGAGATAAATCTATTATATACCGGACACCTGCATATAAGCACACCTGCATTTAGATCCTTTCCCCCCATTCTTCCGTTTTCCTTAGGCAAATCTCTCCTTGACGAGACACTATTGTATTTAGAAGTGCATGATACTTCTGACTAGTTTTTGACACCCTTCGGCAACTCATGTGGCTGTAGACCAAGAGCCCCAGCCAGTGAGTAAGTAAAACACACTTTAAGGCGGGTTGGAAATACTTAAAATGGATCAATTTCAATCATTCCTTTTGTGGGGTACTTCTAATAGACTTAAAAACACACCACTAGAAAATTTAAGACTAAACTCCATGTGTGGGTGGAATTGGCTGGAAGAGTATTGTCAACGAGTACTTAGCAGGTACGGAGTCAATGTACTTCGTAGATGCATCGTATGCGTTCACGTGATGCACTATGTGCAGGTCACTAGTGGGTGAAAAGTTTTCACCCACCTCGCACCTCATCTAAGACTTCGGTCTTGTAAGGTACAACTTACATATTCCTGTATATCAATATATATATACTAAAACATAAGTTAAAAAGTATGGTTTGACTATGGCCGCGCCTGCACACAACGCCGCTCGATGCATATGCACCGTCAAAGTGCTCGTCTACGAACCACCATTTAAGGTTTGGCTTGACCAGCCTCGTCTAATAAATTTAGAAGTATAGTTTGTATGGGTATATACAGGAACCCAACCACAATTAAGGAAAGTCAAATTCAAGCAGCCACTAAAAAATTTAGTCAAAGTATTAAGTACCATTTAAATTTGCTGTATAATGTGTCACATCTGTACGAGCCACAACATAAGTACCTAAAGTAATGTTCTGTGTCAAGACTAATTAAGACAAATTAATCTTCTCAATGCAACCGAATAGATTATTTGAACAATAGATTATCTGCTCAAGGAAGAAGAATAGGAACCGGGAGGTAAAAAAAAATGGAAAAGTGACTGGGAGTGCACGGGCTCATAACGTGGGGTGAAAATCTCCCATTGTTCTCTCATCCCCTCCTCTCGGTCTTTGATTCCATATACAGAACAAAAAACGCCCTTTTCAGCATATTCAATACCACAACACCACAATAATGACATCTCCTACAATACTCACAATACCCACAATACGTACCCACAATACACCTTACTATTCATAGCCTTGACGGTGGACTGACTTTGCACACAATGCATAACTCCACCTTCAATGCCTTTCTCCTCCACGAACACAAAACCCCCCCCCGTCCGACTATATAAACCAGGGAAAAATCCCCCCCCCCCTCTCTCTCCTATCTTACTTTTTATATCATTATCAACCCTCTTTTCCCCTCACTCTTCACTCTTCACTCGCTACTCATTATGAAACTCTCTCTCTTTACTCTCGCTCTTCTTCCTGCAGCCTACGCCGCACCTTCGCAGCCAAATGCTACGCAGAACAAGCAGATTGTGGAGGCCATTGGTGAAATGACCAACAACTTGCTTCTTGACACCGAGAAATTTGCCCAGATGAACGGCATGTTGTTGGAGGACATGGTGACTGTGCCTGGTGTTACGGTCAAATCGACCAACCAGAAGCGCATGGAGAAACGTGCCTGGACTGATTACATTCCTTTGGTCAAGAGCCTCACCAAGAATGTTTTGATGGGCGTGGGCCAGGTTTTGAAAGTGACTGGTTTTGGCGAGGTGGCCAATGTTATTCTGGTGATTGGTGGCTTCTTGTGATTTAGGATCTATTAGTTTGATTGAAAATGTCGTTGTGACTATTTAGTATCAATAAATAATAAATACCAATTATTAATATGCCTATATGCAGGACCAACAATTGTTGAAAAACGGCGATCGAGAGAGCGCGCTCTGATGTCCAGCGGCTAACAGGATATCAGGCCATCAGTTTTCCTATACGATGAAGGAAGAATCCCCAGATATAAAATGGCGCCACCGCCCCATTTTATAATTAGATAATTCAATCAACATCAACTGCAAGAGGTATACCAAGATGCCTCCAAGAACCAGACCCACCAAAAAGATCTCGTATTAATAATACTTCAATGAACTCTGACCACTCTCTGGTCCTCCTGGTGCCGCAACTGTCGTTGCGGATCTGGCGTTATCTTCTCTACAACAATTTTTGTAGCTATTGTAGTAACCAATGTATAGTCTCACAGTTTTTATGTGTATGACCGTGTTTTGACCATTTGAATATTGTGTCACGTGACTCGATTACCTGAATAGGCAGGACCATGGCCGGAATAGCCAGCCTTTTCCGGGGCTTATATCCAGTTCCGACCGACCTATTGCCTCAGGTTGTTTCATCCTGTCTCCAAAAAATAATTTTTTAAATTTTGGAGTTAACATCGAATATTCGGAAGCACAAGACTACTTTGTGTTCTTTAGAACATTGAGGCTGGTGTTTTGGACTCACTAGGGAAGGGGTACGTTTTGAAGGTGCAAGTCACGTGATCATTCCGAGGGTGCCACCACCACTCCGTCTTATTTCGATATAAAAACCTCAATAATATGATTTATAAAGTACTCTAAAAGTATCAGATAGGCTCATATAAACCGATTGTTCAGCTTAAACGTAGTTGTTAGTAAACCTCCGTACATCTCGTGATAGATCCATTGATTTCTATGATTATTTAAAACATTACTTCGCTCTACACAACAATGGTTATATCTAGAAAGAATACCTTGTTGATAAAAAATGCATAATTAAATACATTTATAATTATAGAATATCAATTGAACGAAAAAGCCAGTTACACCAATTGATAACTATATTAGTACCCATTTAATGAGAACATCTGGATTTCAAGCGTACCAAATCACAAATTCCTGTGTTTGAATTACTTTTCCAGATTTCTTCCAGAAGTTTCTGGAGGTTTATGGAAGTCTATTGGTTGGGTATAAGATTTTGGTTGATGCACGCCCAAAGAAAAAGGTGTAGATCTGGTCGCAATGTGGGCGTAAAAACTCTTGCTAAGACTAATGCTCCTCATAGTTAAGATAAAAAAAAAAGTGAACGTCAAGTCAAGTAAAAAGTTTGGGATGGCATGGAAGCTAATGTGTAGGTATTCAATTCACAACTGCAACGTATCCCTTTTCAGTATCATTCATATAAGTATATTAAGGTGCTTGTTAGATCCACCATAAACAAAGCCTACTCTATCCGAACCTAACACTAGCCAGGCCATCATTGTACGAACTACTAAGATGAAGCGTGATACTGAGGGAAATTGAAAAGGCCATCATAGTACTTTGTACAACGCTTGGTACAACTTCGTACAACGCTTCGTACAACGATGGCCCTTTTGAATATTCTTGAATAATCCTCACTATTGTTCTGATGTAATTCTATGTGTTATTAAGTTTTGAGCAATGCTCTTTCATAACCAATATAAGAGTTAGTAGCAGGTATTACCATCACCTTTGGCGTGGCTTTTTACTTGGCGTGGCTTTTTACTTGGAGTGGCTTTTTACTTTGAGTGGCTTTTTACTTGGAGTGGCTGGAGAATCAGTTCAAAGTCTCTCCCAACCCCATACCATCAATAGCAATTGTGGGAATCACCGACCAAGTGTGCTGGCCACTAAACGACTTCATCTGGAAATGGTCAATTAACTCCTTGGGCTTGATAGCACCGGCAACGTCCAGTTAGTTGGTTAATACAATCAACAAACAGTTGATGTCTTATTTCTTCCAATTAAATATGCAGCTCCGGTTCCTCTCTTTGAAGAACCATCAAAGAAAATAGTATTAATAAGGTACAAATGTATTAAAGATCATAGTATTAATAAGGCATAAATGCATTAAAGAACATAACAGTGCTTTTCATGTACAGCCATTTATTTCAAGTCCACTGCTCTATTCTAAAGTACTATTACTACTAGTATTTGTAGTACTCAAAAGAGACTAGATCTTGGACTACTACTGTTACCAAAGTACTAAGAATTATTACTACTCTCTACTGTATACTACTAATAATACAGATGTACTACCTGTTAGATCCATCATAGACATGACCCTGCATATAGAGGTATCATGAAGGCTATTCTGTCCGATCGTAACAATGACCAGGTCATTATTGTAAGAAGTCATTATTGTAAGAAGTCATTATTGTAAGAAGTCATTATTGTAAGAAGTAGTTCCAGCCATTTTAGTGGAGGTTTTAATGGGCATAATAGTGGAATCTGAAATGATCATCATAAGACTTCGTACAATAATGGCTAACATTGTTCTAGTTGAGAGTTTTTCGAATGCTAAGTTTCTCTCAAAGTTATATAAGCAGCTCCGGTTCTTCTCTCTGGGGAACCATCACCGAAAATACTAGTTTGGCATAAATGTATCAAAGAACATAACACTGCTCATGTTAGATCCACCATAGGTAGTGCTCTACCTATTTAGGTATTTTAAGCTTACGCTATGTAATCCTAATGGTCATTCTAAGTGTCCGAAAACATACACTCTACCAAAACATACACTCTACCGAAACATACACTCTACCGAAACAAACAGGCAGTTAGTACAGATTACGACGTATACTAGTATAATGAATAGTAGGTAGTAGGTAGTAGAGTAGTATAGTGTTTGAACCCCCTTCGGTAATGCTCTATTTCAGTAATTTTAACCTAAGCTGTCTAATCCTAATGATAGCCATTCCATTGTGCCACACCTCCACCATCATTGCACTAGGTACCTTTCAACCTTCGTTTTAGTATATATATTGATATACAGGGATATGCAAGTTGTACCTTACAAGACCAAAGTGGAATTGAACAATGCAAGGCTGGTGAAGAGTTTTCACCCACTAGGGACATGCACACAGTACATCACTGGTATGCATATAACACATCCTTGAAGTACTCTGACTCCGTACTTAGGGGTGTACATGTTATTGAATATGCAAGATGCCATAACTCGTGTGTGCATGCAAGACGTTACATGCAGTACAGAAATCATGAGTGAAGGCTAGCATTACAACCGGGTCTTGTTGTTAGGAGGAGTCAGGTTTGCCTCAGAGAGAATGAATCAATAAGTCCGATGCAGGAAGAAGGAGTCCAGGATGGAAAGGTATATATAGAGGAGAGTCCGCTCTTGGTTGAGCGGTATCATCATTGACCTGAATACTACAGACCTTCTAGTATACATCAATAACTTATCTAAACCCTGATAAAGAAATATCTATGACTACTCTTGTTCCATATCTCTTGGAGTTAATGGCCAACAATGCCGTGACTGTTCCTGACTATGACAGCGTTATCTCTAACGCTCAACACATGCTAGGTACTTGTTGACAGTACCAGGAGGGAATATAATAAACCTGAGGTACCAGGATAATGTGATGAGCTAGAAAATGTGATGAGATAGAAAACGTGATGAGATGGAAAATGTGACTAGATGACCCCACTGCCAACTACTCCCGAGCAGCCCGATTTCCTCCTCTAAAGAATCATAGGTAAATAAACATAGTAAATATAATACTTGATTCTCTGCAGGTACCCCCTTTGGGAAATAATTCTTTTTTTGGTAAATACACCTTTGGGTATAGCCACCGGGTAAGTGTAGAAATAGAGGTATGACCCAAAGTTTCACATTATGCTTGAGTGGATGCGAAGGAATATATTGATTATAAATTCAACTATATTAATCACCATACTATATGAAGGGTTCAGTACAGCCACATCTGGAAGGTGTATCTATGTCTGATCATGTACTCTCTGCCATAGTCACACATACGACCACGTATATGACTGTGGTCCCCAAGAGACAGCAAGTCGGTTTCCGTGGTTTCTATTTCTCAATACTCCTTCTAAAAGTTTGACTCCAATATCTTCAACCTTTTTTAACTCAGGAGATATTTCTCACAAAATGTTAAATTAAAGTGTAGGGAGCTCGACCTCGACCTCGACCTCGGAATTGAGATTAAATGGGTGCAAAAACACCCGTACACCAGGCAACCTCAGCAGAAAAAGGCTCAACGCAAACGACCTTTTTTTTGCTTTTGTTTTGTGAAAATAAGTTGGTTAGAATTTTGGAATTCCGAACGTCACAATGTATATTTTTGTAGTCGAGAATTTTGGCGTGGTGGACTTTTGGAGGTCCTGAAGCTGGACAATTCCAACCGCGGCCCTTAATTCCGGCCAATTCCGGCCAAACTATCGCATACCATATCAGGATCAGTGCTCATAATTGTACATCTTAGGTAATGAACTACCTATTGTGGTATTATGAAGCCTCTTTGCCTGACAAGAACACAGGCACTGTTAAGGGCCTTCTAATCAGCCTCCTACCAGCCATCTACCAGCATTCATTGCACAAGGTACCAGGAGGGAATGATAACCCCGAGGTATCAGGATGGAATGTAAAGAGTTTCCCCCTTTGCACCTAGCAACACCCGTTGACTAGGCGATGCCGTTGGCAAATACTTAAATAGCTCAAATTCCTCTTTCTGGGGAATCATCAACCAAAAAACATAATAAACAGAGTACCTGAGTAACAACAAGAATCTAACAGCCCAGAGTACATAATACAACCCAGAGTATATAATACAACCCAGAGTATATAATACAACTCAGAGTATATAATACAACTCAGAGTATATAATACAACTCAGAGTATATAATACAACTCAGAGTATATAATATACTAAGAAAGACATAATACTAATCTTTCTGTAGGACTTAATTACATGGTTATTATTCTTTTTTCTATGTGTTTTTGTTCTGGAAGATCTCTATGTGTGGTACATCCACATCTACTATCCAAACAGGTTTGGGAACTTGTGGATCTTGTAGTTTATATAATATATAGGTTTTGTAGGTTATGTGTTGTAGGTTATGAATTGTAGGTTATGAATTGTAGGTTATGAATTGTAGGTTATGTGTTGTAGGTTATATCTTGTAGTTTATGTTATGCTCTTTAATACATTTATGCCTAACTAAAACTATGTTCGTTGATGGTTACTCACGAAGAGGAACCAGAGCGCCTTATATACCTTTGAGAGAAAACGTGGCATTCGAAAAACTCTCCTGTAGAATAATGGTAAGGATTGTTCTAGAATATTGACAAGGCATTTGCTATGGCCATTATTACGATCGGACATGGTAGAGTTTATAATACATCTATAAGCAGGGTCCTTCCTATCGTGAATCTAACAGTTTATATCTTGTAGGTTATATCTTGTAGGTTATATCTTGTAGGTTATATCTTGTAGGTTATATCTTGTAGGTTATATCTTGTAGGTTATATCTTGTAGGTTATATCTTGTAGGTTATATCTTGTAGGTTATATCTTGTAGGTTATATCTTGTAGGTTATATCTTGTAGGTTATATCTTGTAGGTTATATCTTGTAGGTTATATCTTGTAGGTTATATCTTGTAGGTTATATCTTGTAGGTTATATCTTGTAGGTTATATCTTGTAGGTTATATCTTGTAGGTTATATCTTGTAGGTTATATCTTGTAGGTTATATCTTGTAGGTTATATCTTGTAGGTTATATCTTGTAGGTTATATCTTGTAGGTTATATCTTGTAGGTTATATCTTGTAGGTTATATCTTGTAGGTTATATCTTGTAGGTTATATCTTGTAGGTTATATCTTGTAGGTTATATCTTGTAGGTTATATCTTGTAGGTTATATCTTGTAGGTTATATCTTGTAGGTTATATCTTGTAGGTTATATCTTGTAGTTTATATCTTGTAGTTTATATCTTGTAGTTTATATCTTGTAGTTTATATCTTGTAGTTTATATATCGTAGTCTATATATTGTAGTCTATATCTTGTAGCTTATATATTGTAGTCTATATATTGTAGTCTATATCTTGTAGCTTATATCTTGTAGTCTATATATCGTAGTTTATATCTTGTAGTCTATATATTGTAGTCTATATATCGTAGTTTATATCTTGTCTGTAGTGGATGATGTCAAAAAGTACAGTGTTTTACAAAATTATTCAAACCAGTGTGACAAAATGTTTCAAACTAGCGCGACAAAATATTTCGAACCACACTAGAAAAATGTTTCAAACCAATAATTCAAAAAGTTTCGTACACCCCTAACTAATTGTTATATACAGGATAACAAGGAACCTAGTCCAGTTCAGTTCAGTTCCGTCCGTTTTGACCCTTGATTGGTACTGCAAGCCTCCCAAATGTAGTACATATGAGGCAATCGTCCAGATTTAGGATTTCAGAATATTGAAATCTAATGAAAGTTGGTGTGAAACATTATACCATTTGGTTTGAAAGGATGTGCGAAGGGGTACGAAACATTTTGTCACACTGGTTTGAATAATTTTGTCACACTGGTTTGAATAATTTTTTCACACTGGTTTGAGCCATTTTGTCACGCTGGTTTGAATAGTTTTGAAAAACACTGTACCTAGCATGTACGGAGACGAGGTACTTCGTGTTGAACTTGCAGGACTTCTGTACTTGTTCGGATCACATGCCCACGACACGTCATTAAGTCAGGCAAGTTCATGGTCGTACAGTGGGGCATGAAAGTAGAGAATAACACTTGATGCATGTGCAGATGAGCACATTTCTAACACTGATCGGGAAAGGGGTCTATGACGGCCTAACACAGGAGTAGAGGAACCCCGCATCTTGATTGAAATAGCAACTAAGATATTGGATACATAAGGAGGGTATAACCAATTCTAATGAGCGATATTGATAAAGAGGTCAGTCACGTGAACTCTAGTTTAGTTATCATAGGATTATAACATATAAGTACAACAACTTCCCTGCCTTCCCTGCCTTAAAGAAATTGTTGGACAACGGACGTACTCGCATTCCTGTATACATAAGTATAAAGGATAACGCTCGACACCTCGTGGATATGTTGTATACACACCATTATTGTTAGACAATAGGGCCGTGTAGGCCGCAAACAATAGGGCTGTTCAGGCCTTAGACGAGCAGATAAGTATAAGACGGGTGGCCCAATCTTAGGTGGCCCAATCTTAGGTGGCCCAATTTTAGGACTTTGGTCTTTGTAAGGTACAACTTACATATCCCTGTATATCAATATATACTAAACATAAGTGGAAAGATGATGAGCCTGGTATGAAATAATCTCACGTATTATATTTCATCCTGGGTGTAGAGTAGGGTCCAAACTCAGTGAATATACAATTATATTACAGATGTTAGGTTCTTTAGATACGTTTGGAAACCTAAATTTGTATTTGTTGATGGATCCTGAGAGAGAGGATCCGCTTATATAATTAAGGAGAGAAACGTGGCATCAAAAAGATGACACCAAAACAATAGTGATGATCATTCTGGAATATTTGAAGGCCATGGTTATATGAAGTTTTATGACCATTTCAAACCTATCACAGCCATCATAATACTTTGTACTCTGGTGTTAGGATAGGAAGTCGTAGGTTTCATAATGCCTCTATGTGTAATGTCCAACCTATAGTAGATCTAACAACAGATCTCTACATATGGTCAGTACCCAATGACTTCTTAGACCATCATTAAAAATGTATACCTAGCTGCGCATACTCATTATTTACTTCTAGGAAAAATCGCCTAACTACTCAATATTGGCACATACCAGAAGTGTCCACGTGTCGCGTGCAGTACAGTTATGAAACACAGGTGTGACATTAATGAAACACCGGTTTGAAAGTTATGAAACACAGGTTTGACAGTTATGAAACACAGGCGTGATATTAATGAAACACAGGCGTGACAGGTATGGTCACATTTATTCCAATGAGGCATAGTGTAGATAAAATGGGGAGACTTCAATTGCTGATATGGGAGTTCCGAGGTCGACTATAGATAGAGAGCTTTGCGCTCAGGTTTGAGCGGTATCAATTGTTAACAGAAAAACACAGACTATTAGTTTAAATGGTCACAGACTTTGAGTACTAAAGACCGACGTGAACCTTGAAACCCCTTACTTGTTAGAGTTTATATAGAGCAACAATATATAACCATTCTTGTTATGTTCTTTTAATACATTTATGCCTAAACTCTTATATTCGTTGATGGTTCCTCAAAGAGAGGAACCGAGGTGGTTTATATAACTTTGAGAGAAACGTGGAACCGAAAAACTCTCCACCAGAACAATGGTAGGGATTGTTCTGGAATATTCGAAAGGGGCCATCTATGCACGAGGTGCCCTGATGGCCAAACGCCGTATCACCATTGTAACAATCGGACTGAGGGGCTTCATAATACCTTCATAGGCAGGGCCCTGCCTATGGTGGATCTAACAATGCTAGTTTATTTCAAAGCGTATAGAAACACGCAATAGTCAAAACTTATTATTCATCACTTCTAGGAATTGGTCTTGTGTAGTGAGCCTTCGATTTCAGAACCAAGCATAATGACCAATCAACAACCATTATAAAAAGATTCTTGATTTTTGCACACATGCTGGTTGTACCCTGCACCTTGATCCAATGATACCATGGTCCATTAAAGATCATCAATTCACTGAGTGCACCAAAAAAGCAGAAACATTCAAACCATAACATAAGCACAAGCCAATAATCCATTTTCCCATAGTTTAGTATTGTATGTGTTCCAATCAAGATATGCCTATTTTTAGAATCTCTGCGGTCCAACGATTCCCCGAAAAACCTTGGGTCTCTTTGGAGCGTCTGAAGTAAGACCCACAAGCTTTACTCTTATGCCAGTTCCGGTATAGGGTGTAACATGGCTCCTGTGGCCGGATTGTAAGACAGAAGATGTAACTCCACTTCGAGACAGTTTTTAGACTGGGTTTGAGAAGGACCATTGAAGATCCAGCGTTCAGTGGTCATGGAATTCACATCCTCGTTACCTTCCAGATTTTTCCGGGCTTCTGGAACTATATTCACCTCACATGAGTAATAATAACTATTAATAACCCTGGTGCCGTCCAAACGTAAGTGAGTGGGCTGATCGGTGGGTCCAAACACCACCAAACCATCGTACGTTCCCACAAATCCAGGGGTTGCAGTGTCTATGGTAACGGCCACATCATCTAGTAAGGTGAAATCCACGATCTCAATACACTCTTTGCCATGGGCTAAAGCACTCACCCTGACGCCATTTTCCTGGTGGAGAGTAGGGACAAGCAGAATATAGGACTCACGGATTTTGATAAAAAAGGCCAATGACTCCTGACAAGTAGCCCAAGCCGTTGCAGTAATGAAAAAGACGGAAATAAGGTGATAAGTTTTCATGGCGATCAGAATGGGATCAAAAAAAAAAACTCGCAGGAAAACTAGCAAAACAAAATACTTGCCAACAAGTTCATAAAGGGAATCAAGGTTATATATGGTGGCCAGATTTTAATTTGGTTTGGTTTGGTTTGGTTAGCCCGGTGTGTTCAAATTCACGCCCCTTAGCTTAGGCTGCTTTGCATTGCTTAACGGGTGAACACCCTGAATAAGCGTTTGTACATGAAGCACAACACATCACGTGATGAATCATGCAGCTAGATTTTTTTTTCTTTCTTTAATTCCCTATATTTTTCTGTACCACGTGTGATCCGGATGTGTAAGTAGCCTGAGTTCCATGTTTCGTGTTTCGTGTCGTAATGTTGATATGTCGCGGTGTAGTGATGTAGTGAAGTTTTACTGTACAGAATCAATCCCGGTTCTGAGGAAACATTCGTACCTCATCACTAATTAATTTTGGTGGGACTGGTAAGACTGAAGATCATTTTGTTGTAAGTTCTTTTTGGCTACCGGAACTTGTATACCCCGGAACTTGTATACCTCGAAACTAGTATACCCCGGAACTGATGTACCCCGGAACTTGTATGCCCCGAAATTTGTATACCCTGAAACTTGTATACACTTAGTGAATCACCGCTCCTCCTAGTGGATTTTGCCGCTGACTACAGTACTACTAGAATCCAGTATTACTACACTACATTACTACTAGAATACATTACTACTAGAATGCATTACTACTCAAATTCAGTACTACTAGAATACATTATTACTAGAATACATTACTACTAGAATTCAGTACTACTAGAATTCAGTACTACTGTCTGACCGGCTGTACCAACTTTGCTATTACTACTATTAGGGAACTCTCTTTCAGGGCATCCCTCTTTTGGGACTTTTGATACATCCTTTTTGGGACTTCTGACAATTAGTCTATTCTTGGTTACGAACACCTTTCCCTTAAGGTTCCCATTCTGCCTCCTATACATCTACCCAAGGTAAATTTAGTTCCTACTGGCTCCAATTACATCCTTGTGATTCATGACATCAAGGAACTCTTTGTTATTTACTACTTACTACTTACTACTTACTACTTACTACTTACTACTTACTACTTACTACTTACTACTTACTACTTACTACTTACTCCTTACTCCTTACTCCTTACTCCTTACTACTTACTACTCTATATTATAAGTTTCGATGCGGAGAGTTTCGGAGAGAGTTCTTCGTTCTTACATAACGTAACAATCCAATTAGTATAAATTCAGTACTAAGTATATACAGAGGGTACTGAAGTGTAGAGACTAGAGG
The DNA here is from genome assembly GCA_002370645.1 of Metschnikowia sp. 00-154.1. Lineage (NCBI taxonomy): Eukaryota > Fungi > Ascomycota > Pichiomycetes > Serinales > Metschnikowiaceae > Metschnikowia > Metschnikowia sp. 00-154.1. The sequence continues at coordinate 27,108 of NKZI01001613.1, read as the reverse complement.
ATAAAACTGTTTTAATAGTGTAGTAAGTAGCATGTGAAGATCCAGAAGGTATAGACCATATATAGTACTAGAGAATACAGTAATGGAGGTTACAGTACTAGAGAATACAGTAATAGACAATAATAGAGGAATCAGTTCTAGACACAGTAATGGAGGTTACAGTACTAGAAAATACAGTACTAGAGGACACAGTACTAGAGAATACAGTACTAGAGGACACAGTAATAGACACAATAATAGAGGACACAGTAATAAAGGACACAGTTCTAGACACAGTAATAGAGGAATCAGTTCTAGAAATAGTAGTATGGTTGCATTGAGAGCACTAGAGAGTATACCAATACGGTGAGAAAGAACAAGACGAAGACGGATTGTATTATAGACACCCAGTATTATAGATACTCTGTATTCGAAAGAAAGTCTGTTATGTTCTTCAGTACATTTATGCGTAATTGATAACTGTATTCGTTGATGATTCCTCAGGAAGAAGAATTGGCCGTACTTAAATACTCTGCAGGGAAGCAATCCGTAGTAACGGCCAACTAAAAGGGATTTAGTAACAGCGAACTGACTCAGAGATCAATTGGGCATCCCTGTATGAGTAGTTCTCTTCAGAGTCTTTATGTCTATATTAGAGACTGTCTTTATTAGAGACTGTCTTTATTAAAGACTGTTGTTATTAGTGTTAGATACACTATAGGTAGGACACCACATATCAAAGCATCATGAAGCCTAAGCTGCTGATCTTAACAATAGCCAGGCCATCATGGTATGCAGTACTATGATGTGTAGATTACTTAACTCCTCATGTGCCCTTAACTCGGGCACGTCAGGTGGTCCTTTCAATAGCCATGGAGTACAGTCCTCTAGACTGTACTTATTGGTAAACATGAAGTTCATAGTCTCATCAAGATATGTGTATACTTGAGGAGTTACACGAGAGCTGTTTCTGGTGGGTCTGGGAGTAGACGACATCTTTGTATTTTCCTCTCAGACGATATTCTGATTGATTAATTTTTTAACACTAGGATTATGGCAAGAGTCCTAACTTATATAGTCTAGGAACTCTGCTCGACTTTCAGTCTTTCACTGAAGCTAAACCTTTTTCACCATATTTCATACTGAAGCTAAATCTTCATCAAGGTTCACCAAAGTAAGGCAAAGCACACTATACTTTCTATGAGCGCGCCTTCCATTTCTGGAATGATCAGTCATTGCTCATTCTCAACATGATGAGATGAGAATCAGTTCAGGTCCTCAGTAAACATCAGTACCTCTACACTAAGTAATATTGGTGATTCTGGTTTTGGAAGACATCTTGGTATATCCTCCTTCAGTTGATATATATATATGTATTTGGTGGTATAGAATACCAGGAGCTTGTCCTTTTATATTGGGGTGAGCCTTCACACGACCTCAGTCACGTGAGTGACCGCGGTCTCAGGGAAACATAGAGCCGCGGCTCCTGTTTCTCAACTTTATGGTCGTGATACGGAGAATACGATGGCCATCATAGTACGAAGATTATCACCATTGTTCTGAAGAACAGTTTTTCGATACCACTTTTCTCTTCTTAGTTATTTAAGCGGCTGTGGTTTCACTCAGAGGAACCATCAACGAATACAAGTTTAGGTTAACAAACTTTATTAAAGAACGTAACAAATAGAGACTGTTAGTATTAGAGACTGTTAGTATTAGAGACTGTTAGTATTAGAGACTGTTAGTATTAGAGACTGTTTGTATTAGAGACTGTTTGTATTAGAGACAGCATTCGAATATATATATAGTGTACTGTACATAGCTCTCAGAGCATAACAAATTACTACATGTTAAAATGTATATATACTACCAGCACTAAAAACCCTAATTTGAAAAGGTCTACAGATTTAAAAAATCTTAAATTTAATGCTCTCAGACAATATAACACGTGAGACCGAAACACATCAGGTGACTAACACAACAGGACTAATACATCAGGACTAATACAACATGGACTAAAATAACAAGGCAACAAACCCAAGAATACATGCCCCAAACACATTTCTAGAGGCTCCATTAACAAACGAAGAAATTTTTGGGATAGTACTGGTTCTGGTGAGAGTCATGGTGACATCTTTTTCCAGAGTACTGCGAGATATCAGATTGTCTTTTGATTTCAGTTTATCAGAAGCCTTAATTGGTAACGGAGTAGGAGTTTTTGCAGAATCGGTGGTTTTGGCTCCAGATTGGCTTTTTCCAGTTTTGGAGCTTGGTCTGGTTGTAGCAATAACATCTTGAGACTTGGTGGGGCCTGTAGGTGTAGGTATACCTTGCACCGCCTCAATGGATGTCTTGATGTCATGAGTCTTCTTTTCACCAGTATTTTGAGGCCCAGAGTTCTGTACTACACTGGTGGTCTCGGGAACAACACATATTCCAGTCACAGTCACTATGGTGGCCGTAGTGATGGTCAATGTGGATGGATGACACACTTTCTCACACACCATGACCGTCAAGGTGGTTTCTTCGGGGCAGTAGGTGGTGAAATCGGTGTATGTTTTCCATATAGTGACAATAGAAGGTACACATTCGGGACAACTCATGGCACCAGAAGAAACAGGGATTTGAGTCTGACTGGTTGGAATTGTAGCTGGGCTCTTTTGACTTGTTTCACTGGAAGTAAGCTTTTCTGAAGATTCACTTTCACTTGTACTCTTACTCTTGATCAAAGGTTGAGCTATTGGTTTCTCCTTCTTAGAACTCTCATTTGAAACGCCCATGGACGGAGTCTTGGAAGAATCCTTTTTCTTTGAGCCGAACATCTTGAAAATTGCCTGCTTAAAACTAGAACTAAAGCTAGCAAACTTGGTTTTGAACGAAAGAGCAAAATTGGACTTGGAGGTTGTTGTTGAGTCTTTAGCCGTTGTGTTAGAACCTTTAGAAGCTAAAGCATCCATTGTAGTGTTGGAACTAACAGTTTGGAAGCCTCCCTGATCCTTGGAAGAAGCCATAGGCATGGCCATATTGGAAGGAGCCACAGACATGGTCATATTGGAAGGAGCCACAGACATGGTCATATTGGAAGGAGTCAATCCAGGCATATCATCAGCCACTGGGACCATCAGCATTGGTTCAGGGACGGAAGAAGAGCTAGGCACCTTACTGGATGACTGACAGATACTTGTTTCAGGCGGAGGAGGGACTCCCATATACCCCAAATCTCTTTCAAGCTCATCTTCCACATCACCAAGAACATTTACGATACCCTTATAGCTCAAATGGAGACTCACCTTAAAACAAGACAGGTTACCGGCCGTTTTGGATTGGGTGATCCAGTACACATTGCTTCCAGGCTCTTTGGGGCACGAATATGCCTCCTCATTCAGAATGGACGAGCCAATGGTCCAGTTAACATTTAATGGAGACACATTGGGACCAAACCCATAGTTCCCATGCACAAGCCCAAAGTACTGGGGGTGCACCTTGGTTCCAGCGTAAGCAATGCCGTCTTGAAAGGTGAACCGGTCGGTGGTTTCTGACTGGTTAGCTGTCGAGTACGAAAGAACCATCAGGTCTTGATATGAGTCGCCCGAAAGTAGCAAATAGTCTCCGGAAGCCATTTCGGCGAAAATACCCAAAGAGGTGACTCTTTCAGCCCCGGCCGTGGCGCCGAGGAGAGAAATGAGGGTGAAATGGGTGAGTTTCATAGGTGTTTGATGTTTGAGTAATTGTTTGTGAAGTTTCTGAACTGAGAATACACGCTGACTTATAAAGACTGGGTCACTCGAAGACTACCGTATACATACAGGGTCTGGCCTAACAAACAATTTGGTATCCGACCTGCATACAGTAGTGGGAAACAATGCTACAGGAGTCTCGGTAGGAATCGTGGAGTGCAACAGTTCCTGGCCGAAATAAACATAAGGGTCCAGACGAACTACTTCCGAAAGTGCTTGTGGTGCATTTCGTGCACACTCATCTCCACAAATTCGGGGTGCACTTAAGCGGATTTAGAGTGCACTTAAGAGTGTTGGTACTGTATATAAGCGTGTTGGTACTGCAAACACGCATTTATGTAGTGTATATTTCTTCTTGAGAGTGCACTTGTGCGTTGAGATGCAAGGTTCTGTGGCATGTGAGATTCCTGTATCTTTGAAAACTTACTCTATCTACATGCATGGTCCGCAGGGTTGTGAATGCATATTGTGTTTTATGTGCAGGCCATGAAGACGGATCAATATATTTGTCGTTACGACCACATTACTCGGCATACGACGGCCCGATTACAATTTATAGAAGTAAAAGGTTATCCTTAGTGATTTCCATAACTTTTGAGACTCCCCAAACTCTTTTCAGAACCTAAAATCAGCATTGGTTCTCATCCAATCATATTTCTACTTCACTATTAACACAAATTAACACACTCAATGGTTTCCATAACCTTAATTAAGCGAAGTAAAGGCATTTCACACTAACTTTCCACAGCATGCACAATTTAAGCTTAGCGCGCTGCACTATAGATGTGGATCTCAACCACCCCGCGCACCATCCCGCGTCCCGTAGTTAAGTAGACCGTACATATTCACCAATCCAGAAATAATTTCACTGTAAGTAGAGACGATACGAGGAAACCTACAATTAGAGATCTCCTTAGGCTTGGAGTGAGATTTTTTTTGGGATTTTCTGGAGCTGTCTTGGGTTTACTTGGTGACTCCTTTACATCAACTGTTGTACCTCACTATAGTTTGAGTCACACTGACAGTATTTTGGGACACACTAAAAGATTCTGAGGTATAGTATCAATACCAGAAAACCTCATTTTTATTTCTGATATTTATTAGGTTTGGTAATAAATTACGTTTATATACAAACTTAAATTAAACCGTCTTTGAGTAGTTGTTTTTCTAGTGTCTTTATTCCAGGTAATATTTCTTCAGTTTTGAGTCACTTTGAGAGCGTAGTAACCTTCCCGAAACTTGGAAATAAGCTATTATTATTTCAGAATAACATTGAGTTGTTTTAGTGGGGTGGCTATTTTTTGGGGCTATTTTTTGGGGCTTTTTTGGGGCTATTTTTGGTAGTAGTAGGCTCAAATGATCTATGTAGTGCGTAATCATGACATTAACAAAATATACAGGAACACCAAATATTTACTTGAAAGTCCATAAATAGCTCACCAATTCAATATTATCTCAGTACCAAAGCAGATACATAGCCAGCCACCTTCTGTTTATTTTTTGAGTTGGGTCAGGAATTGTGGTGCCGCGAGACTGCATATACCTCATATTTGGTATGTGATTCTAAAGAAGGTCCAGCACACTATTATGATCACCAGGTCCATGAAGGTACCAAGAAATAGCCCCCTTAGATGTTGTGGTGATTCAGAGTTTTCTTTTCTTTTAGCGATGGAATCCAGATTCCTACCCAGCCGTACACCCCTAAACCGTACACCCTAAAATTGTTAAGAAATGCTCAATGATATATACAGTGTGTTTTTCAAAACACTATTCAAACCAGCGCAACAAAACGATTCAAATCAAAAATTCAGAAAGTTTCGTACCCCTTCGCACAGTCGTTCAAATCAAATGGCATAATGTTTCACACCAACATTCATTAGAATTCAATATTCTGAAAACTTAAATCTGAAGGATTGCCTCATATGTATTACACTTGGGAGTCTTGCAGTACCAATCAAGGTTCAAAACGGACGGACGAAACTGAACTGGTTTCCTTGTTATCATGTATTTAACAACTTTTTAGGGGTTATGTGTATTGGTTTGTTTAATTTTGCTAGTGTGGTTTGAAACATTTTGCCGCGCTGGTTTGAACCATTCTGTCTTTTTGGTTCGAAACATTTTGTCGCGCTAGTTTGAATACTTTTGTCGCGCTAGTTTTGTTGTACTTTGTCATCTAATAGCTCATAAATTGGAAGGATTATCTCTAAACTATACTCGACCCACACCCTGGTCTCATCTTCCTTTTTCTTCAGTTCACCGCCCGCTCCCTTTTTCGCGGGACGTCGTCCACTCTCCGTCTATTCCTGCATATCACTGTTTCATCTGTCCTGCTTACATGCAGTCACCTGGAACATGCAGTACATCAGAGATGTACTGATTCCTCATGTTCCAACAGTTTGAAACATATTGTCGCGCTGGTTTGAATAGTTTTAAAAAACACTGTACTCCAGATTTAGCAGATAATGCTTTATTGATATTTCTCTTAGATACTTTTTAGTACCTTAAATGTATATATTGCGTTGAAGCCATTAGAACTAATGAGATGTCCAACCCATTCAATCTGGGGAGTGAAAAAGGTACAATTTGCCCAGTTTAGTTCATGATGATTGTGGGATACAGTGTTTTTCAAAATTATTCAAACCAGTGCGACAAAATGTTTCAAACTAGCGCGACAAAACAATGCAAACCAGAATAAAAAAATTTTCAAACCAATAATTCAAAAAGTTTCGTACACCCCTAACCAGTTGTTATATACAGGATAACAAGGAACCTAGTCCAGTTCAGTTCAGTTCCGTCCGTTTTGACCCTTGATTGGGACTGCAAGACTCCCAAATGGAGTACATATGAGGCAATCGTCCAGATTTAGGATTTCATAGTATTGAATTCTAATGAAAGTTGGTGTGAAACATTATACCATTTGGTTTGAAAGGATGTGCGAAGGGGTACGAAACATTTTGTCACACTGGTTTGAATAATTTTGTCGCACTGGTTTGAATAATTTTGTCACGCTGGTTTGAATAATTTTGTCACGCTGGTTTGAATAATTTTGAAAAACACTGTATGTCAAATGGGGTAGTGCTTATGATCAATGAAACAACTGGAAGTGTACGGAGCAAGAATAAGTATCTGGACATAAAGAAAAAACAAGTGCAGGATAGGGTGAAGCAGAGAGAGATAAGAAGAGAGAGATAAGAAGAGACAGATAAGAAGAGACAGATAAGAAGAGACAGATAAGAAGAGAGAGATAAGAAGAGACAGATAAGAAGAGAGAGATAAGAAGAGACAGATAAGAAGAGAGATAAGAATCGAGTATGTCGCCACTGAGAATAACATTGCTGATGCACTCACCAAACCATTGCAATCAAACGCTTTCCATAAGCACTTGCCTTCATTAGGATTCGACAAGAACTATCACATACGGGCTGTTACTGCTGAGGCATACAATGATGAATCACGAAACTCAAGTAACATAATTCAAGGGAGTGTCAACTGGACTAAGAATTCATAGTAATAGTGAGTTTTTGTGATGATCATCCTTATTACCAATGTGGGTGTTACAATTTGAGCTCATTAAATGATTCATTGATGACGTCAATATGGTGATAATTTGATTGTCTCACATCTCAAAACAGACAGATCTATACAGATTCATCAAATTCACTGATACATTGATATCGTTAGTTCTTAGAATCTGACCAATATTGGGTTGAACACAAGAACCATGGTTAGGTGGCTAGATGTTTTAACCGAGCATATGATCATTTGAGTATCACTCTGGATAATAAACAACTTGAGTACTCATTGATGTCCAGTACCATGAATTCAATAGCAAGTCCTGGCTTTATTGTCTGTTCTACTTTTACCATCCATACTGAATATTACTGTATAGTAATCCACTCTTCATGGTCTACTATTTACACTCTATATGTGGTAAGTGTCCATGGAAAACCTCACAATGATACAGTAAGACATAATGATGACACAAGACACAGTAAGACATAATGATGACACAAGACACAGTAAGACATAATGATGACACAAGACACAGTAAGACATAATGATGACACAAGACACAGTAAGACATAATGATGACACAAGACACAGTAAGACACTATAACACAACCACTTCTGCATCCAGAAAGATCATCAAAACATGACATATACCTCAATATCACCTCACTAAATATCTCAACATTCGATTTCTGTCGGTAACTCAATATTGACTAAACTCGTCGTAGAAGTTGGTGAGCATGTCATTCAAAGAGTGTACAATCAAGTCCAATTTGAGGTAGTCACCAATCCATTCCAACAAAAGTGCCTCAAGTTCCTTTGTCCATAAGAATTTACCTTTAAACGAGTAAAGAGTTTTCAGCTGCACTTTTTCCTAAAGGTGCTGAGCGCTAGGATATAGCATAGGAGGTTGGGAAAGGCCTTTTCCACCTCGTGCTTAAAGGTTTTCAACTGAATGACCACCAACTTGAATTTTCTTCCTCCTATGTGGAACTGGTTCCCAGGAACTCGAATGTGTGGAAATGGTTCCCAGGAACTTGAATGTGTGTCATAGTGTTGTGAAGCATTACGTTGTCTAGTATGTACGGAGTCAAGGTACTTCGTAGAGATGTTGTATGCAGACTAGAGAAACATTATGTGCAGGTTACTAGTGGGTGAAGAGTTTTCATCCATTTTTATATATCTGGCACTCTGTTGGTCTTTTAAGGTATAACTTACATTTTCATTTTCCTGTATATCAATATATACTAAAGCATAGGTTGAAAAAAATAGCATTAGTGATCACGTAAGAGTTTAGTTAAAAGAGAACCGAAACCTTAAGGATTATTCTCAAGGACCAAAGGAAACAATCTTCCATTAGAAGCGACAGGAGGGTCTGTTAAAAAGTTGTAAGGTATTGAGAAAGGATGAATTCGTAAATGGTTCTAATCACTCTTCAAATCGAGCAAGAAGAAACGTTTGGCGTTTTTTTTGGCATGTAACTTCCGGTATAAGGCACAGAAAGGAAGAAAACAAAGTAGGTATTCACTCCGATGTGTGTATCATTGTCATTTATGGGGCAGAAATCAAAAAGAAAGAGGTTTCTGTCTGTTTTTGTTTTTCATTTTTTTCATTTTTTTTGTTTTTTTTTTTGGCACAAGTCGAGCAACAATATAATTAGGTTCACTGGAAGTTTTGATCAGTTTATACTTCAAAAGAACATCTTCGCTTTGGAAAAATTTTAGATAGCACGTAATTCAACAAATACAAAATTATTTAATTTACATGCTAAAAAGAATCTGGTAGCTTTCACGGTATTATCCACTTTAGTAGAATCATTAAATACATAACAGAGGTGATTAATTTAATATTACTCTATACTTGTCAGATTTTGGCTGTAACTTCAAGGTACTGAGTTATCTTTATTTGTTGATGATTCTTTAAAAGGAGAGATCTGAGCTGCTCATATAAACATTGGAGAGAAATTAATAGCGTCAATTGTTTTATATCATCATGGATCATAGATCATTATAGGTTATCATAGACCATTATAGGTTATCATAGACCATTATAGGTTATCATAGACCATTATAGGTTATCATAGACCATTATAGGTTATCATAGACCATTATACGTTATCATAGACCATTATACGTTATCATAGACCATTATACGTTATCATAGACCATTATACGTTATCATAGACCATTATACGTTATCATAGACCATTATACGTTATCATAGACCATTATACGTTATCATAGACCATTATACGTTATCATAGACCATTATACGTTATCATAGACCATTATACGTTATCATAGACCATTATACGTTATCATAGACCATTATACGTTATCATAGACCATTATACGTTATCATAGACCATTATACGTTATCATAGACCATTATACGTTATCATAGACCATTATACGTTATCATAGACCATTATACGTTATCATAGACCATTATACGTTATCATAGACCATTATACGTTATCATAGACCATTATACGTTATCATAGACCATTATACGTTATCATAGACCATTATACGTTATCATAGACCATTATACGTTATCATAGACCATTATACGTTATCATAGACCATTATACGTTATCATAGACCATTATACGTTATCATAGACCATTATACGTTATCATAGACCATTATACGTTATCATAGACCATTATACGTTATCATAGACCATTATACGTTATCATAGACCATTATACGTTATCATAGACCATTATACGTTATCATAGACCATTATACGTTATCATAGACCATTATTGATCTGTCAACAAGTACCTAGCATGTTCAGAGTCAAAGTACTTCGTGGATGCATTGTGTGCAGAACAGTGATAGGCCGTGTGCAGGTTCCTCGTGGGTGAAAAACCCGCCTCGCACCTACTAACCTACTTTGGTCTTGTAAGGTACAACTTACATATCCCTGTATATCAATACATATACTAAAGCATAGGTTGAAAATCATTATAGATTATCATAGACCATATAGACCATTATAGGCCGTCATGGGATTTTATAAAATGAAGGCCCCAAGTATCGTGATGGCCAAGGATGCGGCGTTATCCAAATTTCATTGATAGGATCTTTCAACCTATGATTTAGTATATATTAATATACAGTGATATGTAAGTTGTACCTTACAAGACCAAAGTGCGAGATGTGTCGAAGTGGGTGAAAACTCTTCACCCACTGCCAACCTGCATGTAGTACTTCACAGACGTGCATATAACATATCCACGAAGTACCTTAGGTCGGTACCTGCTAAGTACTCGTTGACAGGATCAGATGACATAGGGTTCATAATATCTCTATGAGTAAATTCTTGCCCAAAGTAGATCTAACACCTTTTAGAATATACCTCTTAGATAATCGCAATTACTAGTAAATAGAGTGATTAGTCAGTAGCTGTTAGATCCACCATAGGCACGGCCCTGCCTATGAAGGTATTATGAAGCCTCTCAGTCCGATTGTTACAATGGTGATACGGCATTTGGCCATCAGAGCATTTCGTGCATAGATGTCCCCTTTCGAATATTCCAGAACAATCCCTACCATTGTTCTGGTGGAGTTTTTTGGTTCCACGTTTCTCTCAAAGTTATATAAACCACCTCGGTTCCTCTCTTTGAGGACCATCAACGAATATAAGAGTTTAGGCATAAATGTATTAAAAGAACATAACAGTAGCGGTTATAATAGTAATGAAACATAAGTCAATATAACATCATTAGTAATAAAGTAGAGAGAAATAAACTTTTGGAGTAGTAGTGGGAGTGGCATTACTAGTATTAGTTGTAGATTGAGAATTTACTTGATCTTTATCATCTTGGATCTACTGTCAACGAGTACCTAGAATGTACGGACACGGAGTACTTCGTGGATATGTTATATGCAGTCAATAGTGATGTGCAAGTCATAAACGAGTGAATAAATATCAAACGTATCCGAACCCGTCTTAAGGCTTTGGTCTTGTAACGTACAGCTTATATGTCCCTGTATATTAATATATGCTAAAAGAAAGATCTATTGTTATTTACTGTAATTTACTGTCATTTACTATCTTAGCAAGAGTTATAAGCTTCTATGCGAACAAAAAAGACATTGGGAAGCCAATCACTGGTCTAATACAGTGTTTTTCAAAATTATTCAAACCAGTGCGACAAAAGGATTCAAACCAGCGCGACAAAATGTTTCGAACCACACTAGAAAAATGTTTCAAACCAATTACATTAAAAAGTTTCATACACCCCTAACAAGATGTTATATACAGGATAATAAGGCAACCAGTTCAGTTCAGTTCAGTTCAGTTCCATTTGTTTTGACCTTTGATTGGTACTACAAGACTCTCAAATGTAGTACATATGAGGCAATTCTCCAGATTTAAGGGATGATTTCAGAATATTGAATTCTAATGAAAGTTGGTGTGAAAAGCATTACGCTATTTTGGTTTGAAAGACTATGCGAAGGGGTACGAAACATTTTGAATTATTGGTTTGTTTAATTTTGCTAGTGTGGTTCCAAACCTTTTGTCGCACTGGTTTGAACCACTCTGTCTTCTTGGTTCGAAACATTTTGTGGCGCTGGTTTGAATAGTTTTGAAAAACACTGTATCTTTGAGTACCAGTTTCTGGCAGTTACTGGAAAGTAAAAAAAAACACATTTAACTTTATCCAGTTATAATATCAATAAAGTTATCATTACTACTGAGAAGTCAAGAACAAAAGGCTTCCTCAGAATTCTTGATGGTTGTGTCAACGAGTACATAGCTTGCACGGAGTCACGGTACTTCGTAGTGTTGAAAAACGGCGATCGAGAGAGCGCGCTCTGATGTCCAGCGGCTAACGAGATATCAGGCCATCTGTTTTCCTATACGATGACGGTGGCCCCATCTTATAATTAAATAATTCAATCAACATCAACTGCCAGAGGTATACCAAGATGCCTCCAAGAACCAGACCCACCAAAAAGATCTCGTATTAATGATACTTCAATGAACTCTGACCACTCTCTGGTCCTCCTGGTGCCGCAACTGTCGTTGCGGATCTGGCGTTATCTTCTCTACACGTAGATGTATTGCATATAAGCCAGTGATATTCTGTGTGCAGGTCCCCAGTAGTTGAAGGATTTTCACCTGCCTTTATACCACGTCTACGTACCTTGGTCTTGTAAGGTACAACTTACATATCCCTGTATATCACTATATACTAAAATATAAGTTGAAAGGCTGTTTAGTCTTTAAAAATCGTGGTACCGTTGAAACCCCATGGATTAGATCTGGACCATAGCTCAAAGATTGCTATTTACTTGTGCAAGGTCAATGATTCAAAGAAGCACCTTATGTTGCTAGAGCAGCACCTAATATTGTTTACTAAAGACCGTTGGACCAGATAATGATGCCATGGTCTGTATATTATTAGTATACCATAGAAAGTAGTATTTACCAGAAAATGGAACTAGTGTTACTAGTAGTATACCATAGAGACTTGTTCCTGTAGTCTTTGTAGTAGTAGTAGTAGTAGTAGTAGTAGTAGTAGTAGTAGTAGTAGTAGTAGTAGTAGTAGTAGTAGTAGTAGTAGTAGTCAGTAAGAGTAAGTACTAGTAGTAGTAGTAGTAGTAGTAGTAGTAGTAGTAGTAGTAGTAGTAGTAGTAGTAGTAGTAGTAGTAGTAGTAGTAGTAGTAGTAGTAGTCGTAGTCAGTAAGAGTAAGTACTAGTAGTAGTAGTAGTAGTAGTAGTAGTAGTAGTAGTAGTGGTAGTAGTAGTAGTAGTAGTAGTAGTAGTAGTATTAATACAACCGTACTACTAACAGTATTAGAAGTAGTTCACCATAGAGAGTAGTCCTTTTAGTAGTAGTAGTATTAGCAGTAGTTGAATTAGTAGTACATGTATCACTGGCAGTGATGGTATTACTAGTACTAGTAGAGAAAGTATTAATTTACTAGTATTAGTAGTACAAGTTGTAGTAAGAGTAATAGTATAAATAGTATATAGAGGGTAGTCCTTTTATAGTAGTAGTACTAGCACTAGGAGCAGTCTCAGTAATGGTACAAGTGGAAGTACTGGTAGAAGTACAAGAATATCAATACTAAAAACTATATTAATAAAAGTACTAGTGTGTTAAATTCTGGTTACGTCAGGTACTTTGTTTACTATGCTCATTCGTCGCTGATTCCTCCTACAGGAACCATCGCACCTTATATAGACTAGTCCGGCATAGGGTAATAGAGGTCATGTTAATTATCAGACTTGTTATTAATACTTGATACTTGGGTTCAGCACACTCTGTCACTTAACCCTACGGGAGAACTCGTCTCTCCATCGGTTGCTGAAAATCTTTTTTCCACGCGGCTCGGCGACCCGTTGGTGTTGGAAAATAGCACCGAATAAGAGCGCGCATGGTGCTCTAGGCTTGCAGAGCATTGTTCGGATATTTCCCCAAACCTCGGTTGTTGGAACCAGCCAAGGACCAACGGTACATCCAAGGATAAACCGAGGATCAATGAAGGCCAACTCCCATATATATAAGGAGACCTTCGCCACATCTTCTATTAGCTAACTAATCGAATATCTCTACCTAGGGAGACATACAAAGATGCCTCCCAAATCCAGACCCACCAGATCTCCTTGTACTGACATTGAGGCTTCGCCTATGTCTGAAGTAAACACATCAACTTAAGTGTTCACTTATCTTGATGAAACAATGAGATCCGTATCCTACAGTCATAAGAGATCTCTGGACCTTAAACCATGGTTACTCTATGGGCCACCTGATTCCCCAGCATTCCTAGCTGAGCTGGAGTTGACGATTCTACAGTTGGTCGTCCTGCATGTCATCGCTAGCGGCTCCATGCGTGTGACTGTTTTTCCTAATCTCCACTCACGCGTCAACAGGTCATAATGAGGGCCAAAGGGGTCGCTCAACCTCTGTTCCATCAGTACAGGATTACAACATCCACATAGGTAGTTTATACCCCTAATGGGTCTAATAAAGTGGTAGTACTAGTAAAAGTGACAGTAGTAGTACTGGTAGTTGGTAGTACGAGAGTAGTAATGGTAGCTAGAAGAGCATAGAGGCTAAAACATAATTACTAGCAAGAAAAAACCTTTCTATAGACCAAAAGTTCCATTACTAGAAAAATGCCTTTATTGAAGTTGCTGATAAGCGTTAGTATCAGCCGTGGCTGCAAAAAGTGATATTATGCATCCTTCCTGCATTTGAGGAGAATTGCAACCCAGATTGCATACTATGTCCTGCATATAGTCCCAGACCGTTTTATTCGCGCACAACATTCTAGCTTCTCTACCAAACTTCAACCCAGTTAGACTTATCACCGGTTTAGTGCTAATACGCCCTTGAAAAATCCTTAAAAATTTGTTTTTAAAAGGCCGAAATTTCTTGCCGCTTTGATATAGTGAATAATATGGACCATACTTATAAAAAATTGTAAAGGTTTGTATTAGTCAGAAATGCTTATATGCAGGACACACGCCTCTTGTATAGTTAACTCATAGAAATTGAAGCTTTGAACCAGATAAATGTCCTTGTGATGACTTACAAGTTACCGGTATTGTTCTTCTATAAAATGGAGTCGTGTTTATAAGCCGTGTTTATGATTGATGGTTACGAGCCCTGGTGTATACCCATGTTGACTAGACTAGTCAACCCTAGTTCCCACTTGACAAGTAATGCTAAGTAATATCAAGCTATAAGTAGCTGTCAATGCCGTGAAGGAGTTTTGAAAGTGTTGGAGGTCTGGAAAAGCACTGAGTGGATCCAAGTGCTTGGAGAAACTGGCAAAATTTTCCAAAAGACTCTTACCGAGCGACTCATTCTGCACGTCCGGAAGCACATGGATGGATCTCGTACAAATAGAGACACTGGCTGTATGTTTCCTCACTCCTCACATATCTTAAACGAGATGAAACAGACTGGTTTCTGGTCTCGCTCATACCAGACAAACACCAATCCTGGGGCATCAAACTCCTCCATTTTCTCCTCCTTCCATTGATCACCTTTGTTCATCACGTGATACAGTAGTGTGGTAGTATAATACACCATTGAAGTAGTTCAGTAGTACAGTACACCATTAAAGTAGTACAATAGTATTGTTAGTTTCTTGTGTAACGTTAAAGAAATTATATAAGTGGTGTAATGTTTTTGTTTTGTTTTTTTTTTGGCCCTTCGTGGTTATGAGCCCCGATTCTTGTATATATGTATGGACCGGATACGTAAAATATTCAAAGTCTGAACAGTTTAACCATGGGCTCCTTGAATCATTCCATTGTGGCAAAATTGAAATGGTTAAATTGATGTTAGAAGTGTATCTATATGCAGGATATTGTCTATAAGTAGTCATATTCTTTCATTCAGGCCCTGGAACCAGACAAAAAAACTAGAAAAAATGGTAATTCTTCAAAGATTATTTGAGGATATGTATCACATGTTTGGATCTAAGTCACTAATTTGTGCACTAGATACAAGTACCAGTTGATCGGCCAAATTGTTCAAATACTAGTGTTATAACAAGTGTCAGATTCACCATAGGTAGTGCTTTACCTATTGAGGTATTATGAAGTCTCTCTGTTTAAGACTAGCAATTTCCATTGTATAAGGCCTTCTACCCAGCCATCTACCAGCCAACCCTTCTCTTGAAAAGTTATCAAGCAGCTCAGATTCCTCCATTTGAGGAATCATCGGAAAATGAACATAGTAAACAGAGTACCCGACGTAACAAGAATCTAACAGAAATACTAATGAAATTGTTAGACCCACCAAGAGTATTAAGCTACCTATGTGGATGTTGAACCCTGTACTGGTCGACCAGAGGTTGAGCGACCCCTTTTGCCTTCATTACGACCACTGTTCCTCTATGCCGGCCTAGTCTATATAAGGTGCGATGGTTCCTCTTTGAGGTACATCGGCGAATAAACATACCAAACACACAAAACAGAGTACTGGACGTAACCAGAATCTAACAGGAATTTATAGTCTTCACATCAGTTGTTGTGGATATTTTTTTTGGGCGCGCGCCTCAATAATTATAATCGTGGCCCTAGAGAATGCGCGCTCATAAGAGAGCTGTTGAACATATAAGATGTGCAGATCCTTGTATGCAGGTAATGTATTGTCTGCAGTACAGATGAATGTGAAGAAGTCAGTCCAAGTCATTGGTAAACATCAGTACCTCTACACTAATTAATATTGGTGGGTCTGGTGTAGGGGCACATCCTGACATCCTGGTATGTCCCCTCAGTCGACATTTCGGTACCCTGGATATTGACATCATTTATATTGGGGTGAGCCTTCACATGACCAAAGTCACGTGAATGGCTGCGGTGCTAGAGAGATAGCAAGGACTGTTTTCTCAACAAGGTAAGACATAGGTTTGCACAGATGTGGGCAAGTCCCAAGTGTTACACGAAAGCACAGTGCAGATGAAACAAGGGAATGTGCAAGATTGGGAGATGTATTCTTCATGCACAGTCATTGACGAGCCTCCGGTGTCGGATGTGGGAGCACCGGAAATCGACTATATATAGAGTGGTTCCCGCTCAGGTTCAAGCAAAATAATCATGAACAAAGGAAGACATGATGTCCTTACTATGAGAGATTACGGAGTCAGCTTACTCTAAGGACAGTGTGTTCAGGTGATTCTTAGTATAGTATAGAGAGAGAGAAGGAGAGAAATGACTTAGATGAATACTGAAGCTCTACAACTGTTGGATATCATTGGAGACCAGTGACATAACCATTTTAGTTTATGCGATGTTAGATGATAAGTCGCAACACATTACCCATGGTGGATCTTACACAAAACAAATAAAAAAGAAGGTCAACTCCATAATATCAATCCTTAATATCTAGTATCTAGTATGTTTATATTTGGTATGCGTATAGAGTCTATCAGAACATTCACATTAGTTAGGAATATTGTGTGCGAATTGTTGAGAGTTGTGGTATACACTCCCATAAGCTGGAACAGTTATCAAGTTGTTTTCCAACAACTCTTTTAATTGTGGAACTTCAGTAATCATCTCTGTTGCTTGTATTCTTATCAGTATCTAAATACGCTAAGAGATCCTTGACTTCTTGTCACAATTGTTTCGATGATCTCTTATAAGAATATTCACATCCATTCATATATGCTCCATATCTCTCCGTCATCAAACTCTTAGCGACATTGTCTTCTCCTAAGCCAATAGCCAGAGTTAGCCGAACGCTAGACGTGAGCTAGACGAGAGCCCAGAGAAGCTTAGCTACTGCTTCGCCTCTCTTCAACAATACCCAACATTGTTTTATCTGTATTCAGTCACATGAACATGCAGTACTCACAGGTGTGCTGATGCCTCAAGTTGAACATGAGAGGAAGGTGAGCATATGGGTTTTGAGTTGTGGTGAGTTGTGGTGAAGGTTCGCACTTTCTCTGAACATTTCAGTACTAGAGAATTAACAACACTTCCAGGACCCGCCAAAAATCAGAAATCCTAAAAATCCACAAATCTCATATAAGATGAAAATAAAATTTATTTCTTAATTATAATAGACTAAAAAATGAGAATGTAAATAAATTCCCGAAATTTGCAATTTTTTTTATTTTTCATTAATAAATATCCTGCATAAAACCACAACAAGACAGTCAACAGTCACCAGCCATTTCAATTTCACCAAGCACAAGTTTCGTCATATAAGGACTTTATTTGTTTGTATACTCCGAAACCATCCCTAAATTGAACACGTTTCATGTGAGTTGCATTGGAAGAAGAGATCAGAAGTTTGAAACATCAGTACCTCAACGACGACAAAAGGCATAAGGATATGCATATTCCGACCCACACTTTCATAATTATCAAGAGTACTTTATTAAAAAAAGGTATTTGTCTGGTATAGAGAAGAAATGTCTATATTGTTTTGTACAAAAAGAGTCTTCATTTCTTGGTACAAAAAAACAACCGTAGGTGTCAAGTCACGTGATCTAGAAGATGTCGTTTTTTGGAAAGTTTAATTACAAGCGGCAACTTTTCTGAGCTAAAATTTGAATAGATACAAGTGGAGAGTAAAAAAAAGAGTAAGAAAAAAAGTAGCAAGAAAAGTTCAAAAGTCAAATTTGGAAAGGACAAGAAAGTGACAATCTGTTGATCCGTCGATCAGTCGCACAGGCTCCACATACCCTGTAGAAAGTACACCAAGAGATATAAAAAACGGGCCAACGGCCTGATTTTTCTTTTCTTCTTCTTAACTAGCCAAAATGAAACTTTCTCTCTTAACCCTTTCTCTTATTCCCGCCATTTCTGCTGCACCCACGGGTCCCATTCCAGACCTCGACGAGACCTCCACCGAAGTGGTACCCATCGAGGCCTCTACACCTCCAGATCTTGGAGACATCATTTCGGATCATCTCGACTCTATTTCCGACACTATTTCGGACAAACTCGGCACTATTTTGGACCCCAATTCGGATCCCAATTCCGACCCCAATTCCGACCCCAATTCCGACGCCGATTCGGACCCCAATTCCGACGCCGATTCCGACCCCAATTCCGACGCCGATTCCGACCCCAATTCCGACGCCGATTCGGACCCCAATTCCGACGCCGATTCCGACCCCAATTCCGACCCCAATTCCGACGCCGATTCGGACCCCAATTCCGACGCCGATTCCGACCCCAATTCCGACCCCAATTCCGACCCCAATTCCGACGCCGATTCCGACCCCAATTCCGACCCCAATTCCGACCCCAATTCCGACCCCAATTCCGACGCCGATTTATCTGTAGACAATTTGGAACATCAAAAACGGGATGAAGAAGAAAAGGGAGAAAAAGAGGGTATAAAAGAGGGTAAAAAAGAAGGTAAAAAAGAAGGTAAAAAAGATTGCGAAGAAGAGGGTAAAAGAGACGAGGGTATAGAGAATAAGGAGAGTGCAGGTAATGATGGGCAAGACCATGAAGATAGCCCAAACACCAACGACACCAGCGAAAACGGCTTTAATAAAGAAAACACCGAGAGAGAAGAAGAGGAAGAGGATGAAGACAATGAAGAAGAAGCACGTAATGAAGAAGACAGTGACCAAAACTCTAATGAGAACCCTAATGAAAATGAGGCTAATGAAAATGACAATCAGTCTAATAGTGAATTGCAGGAAATTAAAGAATTTGGGTCTCTCAATATTATGGCTGGATTGACTAATAACTTGATCAAAGATGTTGACCAATTGGCCCAAATGAATGGGATTTCCTTGCAACAATTGTTGAATTACCATCAAGAAAAGTCCGTTTCCAAAACCCAAAACAGAAATGACCTGCAGTCCTGGCAAGATATCGTCAAGGGTACAGTTGGAACCATCTACACCACATCGCAGGGTTTGGAAGAGCTTTTGAAAATGAACTCCACCCAAGAGGTGTCCAAGCTTGTGGAGACGCTGAACGTTTTCTTGTAAGGCAATGATTTATGATTAATGATTTTTATGAATTGTGACTATTTGTGTAGGTTTTAATGTGGACTGTTTATGAGAAATGTGATGTATACCATGATAAAATGAGGTCAAAATTGCTTATAATTTATAGTTGATATTGTCCCGAATTCTGTATGAAATACATATGATTTTCTGTAGTTTTTTTGACGAGCTGATGGGAACAGTAGAAGTAGTAGACAGTGGAAGTAGTAGAAATGGAAGTAGTAGAAATGGAAGTAGTAGAAATGGAAGTAGTAGAAATGGAAGTAGTAGAAATGGAAGTAGTAGAAATGGAAGTAATAAAATGATTCAGGAGTAGTAGGGACATGTAATAAGCACTACTATATTTTAGTCTCTAGTGTTGACTACTTTTTAAGCACAATGTACTATGACCTACCACTATAGTCTCTATAGAATTCCTATTTAATCAACTATACAGCTACCATTACGCACTCCTACTTAATACATGGTGTAGAGTCTCTGCTATTAGGCACCTCTTCTTACTACATAGTGTATAGTCTTTGGTATTAAACACTTTTAACTCTATGTACTATGTGAAATACACCAACTTCTATTTACTAATAGTCACTCTTAATACAAATACTATCATGTCTAAAATTAAGGGCTGAAAAGAATTCGTACTATGGAAAATACAGAAGTAGTAAGCCTTTGTGGACCTAATTGAATCATTACTAATAAGACCATGTACTTATAACCAGCAGGTCAAATTCAAAAGCAGCAGGTCAATTCAAAAGCAGCAGATCAATTCAAAAGCAGCAGGTGTATATGAATAACGGAGCAGACTCCAAGAGACCCAGTCTGTTTCTAAGGTGTTTAGTGAAATTACTTGAGTTCGAGTCCTAACAAGATATATGGAGCTCTATTTAGACCAGATACTCTATGCTGAGTTTAAGTAATTGACTGCTCTTGCCCTACTCTACCTGTGCATAGTGCTAGGCGGAGAAAGCTTGTACAAACGTTCTCTCCATGACTGATACTTTGAAGACTAGCACAAATTGACCATACAAAGCAAAAACCTTTTTGAAGATAAGTTCAAACATGATGCTGTTCCCAATCATACAAATGGACGAGTGGGTAGAGGTAGATCTGATGTCCACGCACGAATGGCTTGTAAGATATCAAGATGCCCCGTATCTCCGCAAGACAATAAATACAAAAGGTTCTAGGAACAATTAAAATGCGGGGAAAGTGATTCCAAAAAGTCCGAAATCGGTAGGGTCAAAGGATAAACTGCACATTGCCGTGGCGAATGGCTAAAAAAAAAAATAAAGCCTTATGTGACGGCCATACACTTGTCAGTGCCGTGCGAGCACTCCCCTCCCCCCCATCTAGCTATACGACCCAGTTGCAACCAGTACTGTATACAACCGCTAGATTTCAGTAGATATTGAGCTCTGAAATATTGTATATTATTCTATATATTCACTTTCCCTTTTTTAGAAGCTCTGGCTCTATTGCTTGACATGGTGAGTCTTTTCAAAGAGTTCATATTCTGTGCGCATACAAAATAAATGCACGTTTGCCAGTCGCGCATCTGAATTTTTCCGGCGGAGATTAAGACTTTCGTACCCATAGACTTGACCCCTCACTGATTCCAAGGCACCAGTTCAGTCAAAAGTGCCAAGAATCAAAAAAAAAATAAAAAAAGTGGTCCACAATCAAAATATTCAGACCATCAAAAGGTAACAATTCTTTTATTTATTTATTTAATTCTTTTTTTATTTATTTTATATATGTTAATAGATTTATGTCATTTGTTTATGTCATTTGTTTATGTCATTTGTTTATGTCATTTTTATTGGTACCTAAGATTTATACGTAGTGGCATTAATGGTGGGGCATGGTCTACGGTTTTAATCCGTTGATGTGTTTGTCTAGGGTCTGGATGGGACCAGGTGAAGCCATGGCCGAGACGCAGAATAAGCGCGAGATATTCGGCCTTGTTCTCTTAGTAAGGTCGTGGTCCTGTACGCGCACAACTTGTCTGTGCGATGACCGCGGCTTCTGTGGGTTACTAGTCGCAGCATGGAGACCGGTTCCGTAAGCCGTCCATAACCATCTCAGCCGTAAACCGGTTGGAAGTCGTTGGCCGTTTAAAAGCCGTTAGTCGGTCACGAGTTGTATGACGGAATATATAATTCCGGAATATATAATCTCGTCTACTTTCTATATCACCAAAAAAGGTTTTTCCTGCTTTATGCTTATTTTGTTGAAATATGTATTGGTTGTGGCAGTGGTCGCAGCCAGTCACCTGTCTATCAGTGAGAAGTCAGTAAACCAATCCACCAGCCACCAAGTTTTGAGCCAATCATTTAACCATTCAGTCAACCATTCAGTGAGCCTGTTTAACCAACTGGACTTCAAATTTAAAGCTAGTCCTGGAATTATTTTAAATGTTCCATCACTCAGAAGAAATGAACCTCTCAGGTGGACCAATACTTCCCTTTCCCTACACCTGAATATGACACACCAGTACCTTAATTTTACCAGTTTCAAAAACAAAACCAAAGTGCTCGGTGCTGGGTCGTTTCGGGTGGGTCACAATTTAACCAGCGAAAAAATCATGGCTAATAAAACAGAGAATCATAGCGAGAAAGATAAAGAGGGAGAGAAACACAGTGAGAAAAATGAAGAAGAAGAGAAACACGGTGAGAAAGAAAAAGAAGAAGAGAAACACGGTGAGAAAGAAAAAGAAGAAGAGAAACACGGTGAGAAAGAAAAAGAAGAAGAGAAACACAGTGAGAAAGATAGAGAAGAAGAGAAACACAGTGCGAAAGAAAAAGAGGGAGTTTCTACTTCTGGAGAAAAAGAAAAAGAGACAGAATCAAAGTTAAAGGAATGCGCCAACGAAGTACAGCCTAATCTCAGAACCTCGGCGACCCAAACCTTCAAGGAATCAAACCAGTGTCTTAAGCTTGGGTCCTTTAACCCTGTGAAGTCCAATAGCTTCCACCTAAACCATAGTGCTCCCGACTTCTTCCTCCTGTATTTCGACAATACATATGCACGGGGTGTTTGGGGTATGGATACCGTGGGATTTGCCAATTTAGAGGTCAATATGAGTTTTGGAGTGGTCAAAAAGACGCTGTGCAGAGAAGGGATCTTGGGTATTGGCCCTATGCTTGGAGAAGTGACTATGGACGATGCCAAGTACACCTATGCCAACTTCCCAGTGCAGCTTAAAAACTCGGGGGTCATCCAGAAGGTAATGTACTCTGTATACTTAAATAAGGCTACTGCAAAGACTGGGTCTATTCTCTTTGGGGCTGTGGACCATAAAAAGTATAGTGGTCAATTGCAAACGGTTCCTTTTGTCAATATGTACCGCAGATTCCAGAAACTCGACCTGCCGTCCATTGGTCTTGATGCAATTTACTTGGAACACGATAACCAAAAAGTGGTGCTTTTAGACCAGCCAATCGGAGCCACCTTGGACTCCGGAAACACCTACCAGGCCTTACCCAAAAATGTATACAATGCTTTGGTTGGGCTGCTTCTGGCCACATACTCATACAAAGCCGGGCTCCACCAGGTAGATTGTGCATACAAGACAAGCTTAGGTAACTTAGTGTACGATTTCTCCGGGATCAAAATCACTATTCCCGTGAGTGATTTGGTGTTCAACCATAAAGGCACCTGTTACTTGGGAGCACAAATCTGTGACGATGACTCACTCTTTGCATGTGCTATTTTGGGCGATAACTTTCTCAAGAACGTCTATGTAGTGTATGATTTGGAGGATATGGAGATCTCCTTAGCCCAGGCAAGGTACACTGACGAAGAGGCTGTGGAGATGGTTTCAGGTAAAATTCCTGGAGCAGTAAGAGCTGCAAGGTACAATTCCCAGGGACTCAAGAAGAAAGTCCGAAAAAAGAAGAGGGTCCGGAAATTCTATCCAATTTCAAGATCAAAGCTAGCAACATGAGTCAATGTATATGGTTAGAGAAATATGTGAGCCAGTACATTTCCGAAGTATTCAAAGTATTTGACTTGTTAGAAGTATTAAGAATGTTAAGTAAGTAGTACAGAACTACAGAACTACAGAACTACAGAACTACAGAACTACAGAAATAGAGATTGTAGAGTTATTTTTTGAGGTCATTTTTGAGACAGTTTATACTTATTCAGTACAGTCTAGTGGTATTATTCCCCAGAAAACTCAAGCTTATAGTCTCAAGACAAGTGTGGATTGTTGAAGCAGAATTAAAACCTACTACTGCTAAATATTTCCTACTACTAACAACAATGATTATATGCAACTAGTCTCTCTTACCACTGCTTTTTTTACTCACCCTTTTACTCACTCGTATTTCTACTAACTACTACTACCACAAAATAGTAATGTATGCTACTACTACTACTACTGCTACTGCCGAATTACCTCTTAATAATACCTATAAACAACACCCACACAAGGTTTCAACTTGCGTTTTAATATATTTTGATATACAGGGAAATGTCAGTTGTAAATTACAAGACCAAAATCTTAAGACAGGGTGCGCACACCCTTAATATTTATCCACTTGTCTATGACCTGCACAGCACTATTGTCTGCATACAACATATCCACGAAGTACAGTGTTTTTCAAAATTATTCAAACCAGTGTGACAAAATGTTTCAAACCACATCAGAAAAATGTTTCAAACCAATAATTCAAAAAGTTTCGTAAAGTCCTAAAAAGTTGTTATATACAGGATTACAAGGAAACCACTTCAGTTCCGTCTGAGTTCCGTCTGTTTTGACCCTTAATTGGTTACTGCAAGACTCCCAAATGTACAGTGTTTTTCAAAACTATTCAAACCAGCGCGATAAAATAGTTCAAACCAGCGCGGCAAAATGATTCAAACCACACTAACAAAATTAAACAGACCAATAATTCAAAAAGTTTCGTACTCCTTCTCACAATCTTTCAAACCAAATAGCGTGATGTTTCACACCAACTTTCATTAGAATTCAATATTCTGAAATCTTAAATCTGGACGATTGCCTCATATGTACTACATTTGGGATTCTTGCAGTACCAATTAAGGGTTAAAACGGGGAGAACTGAACTGGGTTCCTTGTTATCCTGTACACAACAACTTGTTAGGGGTGTACAATGCTTTTCAAAATTATTCAGACCAGTGCGACAAAATTATTCAGACCAGTGCGACAAAATTATTCAGACCAGTGCGACAAAATTATTCAAACCAGTGTGACAAAATTATTCAAACCAGTGTGACAAAATGTTTCGTACCAACTTTCATTAGAATTCAATATTCTGAAATCTTAAATCTGGACGATTGCCTCATATGTACTACATTTGAGAGTCTTGCAGTAATAATCAAGGGTCAAAACGGACGGAACTGAACTGAACTGGACTGGGTTCCTTGTGTTGAGAATGAGCAATGACTGATCATTCCAGAAATGGAAGGCGCGCTCTTTAGAAAGTATAGAGTGTACTCTGCCTTACTTTGGTGAACCTTGGTGAAGGTTTAACTCCAGCATGAAAGATGTTGAAGAAGGTTTAGCTTCAGTGAAAGACTGAAAGTCGAGCAGAGGTCCTAAACTATATAAGTTAGGACTCTTGCCATAATCCTAGTGTGAAATTAATCAATTATAATATCGTCTGAGAGGAACATACAAAGATGTCCTCTACTCCCAGACCCACCAGAAACAGCTCTCGTGTAACTCCTCAAGTATACACATATCTTGATGAGACTATGAACTTCATGTTTACCAATAAGTACAGTCTAGAGGACTGTACTCCATGGCTATTGAAAGGACCACCTGACGTGTCCGAGTTGAGGGCACATGAGGAGTTAAGTAATCTACACCTTGTTATCCTGTATATAATAAAAGGTTAGGGATGTACGAAACTTTTTGAATTATTGGTTTGAAACATTTTTCTAGTGTGGCTCGAAACATTTTGTCGCGCTAGTTTGAAACATTTTGTCTCACTGGTTTGAATAATTTTGAAAAACACTGTAATTTAAAAAGTTTCGTACACTCCTAACCAGTTGTTATATACAGGATAATAAGGAAACCACTTCAGTTCAGTTCAGTTCTGTCTGAGTTCCGTCTGTTTTGACCCTTGATTAATACTGCAAGACTCTCAAATATAGTAGGTATGAGGCAATCGTCCAGATTTAAGTTTTCAGAATATTGAATTCTAATGAAAGTTGGTGTGAAACGTCACGCTATTTGGTTTGAAAGATTGTGAGAAGGAGTACGAAACTTTTTGAATTATTGGTCTGTTTAATTTTGTTAGTGTGGTTTGAATCGTTTTGTCGTGCTGGTTTGAATCGTTTTGAAAAGGACTGTATATGGCAGGTATATGGCAGGTAGGAGGCAGGTAGGAGACTGAGTAGAAGGCCGTTAACAATGTCAATGTTCGTGTCAGGAAAGAGGTTTCATAATACCACAGTAGGTAGATCACTACCTAAGATATACAAATATGAGCACTCATCCTGATAAGGTATGCGATAGCTTGGCCGGAATTGGCCGGAATTGGCCGGAATTGAGGGTTGTCCAGCTACAGGACCTCCAAAAGTCCATTACGAAAACTATTTTAACTAAAATAAAATATGCATTGAAGAGTCCGGAATTCCAGGATTCCAGCAAACCCACTTTTTTTTCCGTACGATTAAAAAAAGGTCGTTTGCGTTGGGCCTTTTTCTGCTGAGGTAGCCTGGTGCACGGGTGTGGGTTGCACCCATTGGATCTCAATTCCGAGGTTGAGGTCCCTACACTCCATTAAACATCTCGTGAGAAATACTTACCACAGTCACCTATCCAAAAAGTGTATTTACCAACAAAGGTGTATTTCTCCTAAAGAGGCAGGGGCGGAGTGCTGCCGAGAGATCGGTAAACGTAGGCCCAATCACCGGACGTGTCGTTTGAGACCCATATTGTTGGATTTCTGTTACGTCAGGTACAATGTTTTTCAAAATTATTCGAACCAACGCGACAGAATGTTTCGAACTAGCGCGACAAAAGGTTTCAAACCACACTAGAAAAATGTTTCAAACCAATAATTCAAAAAGTTTCGTACACCCCTAACCAGTTGTTATATACAGGATAACAAGGAACCTAGTCCAGTTCAGTTCAGTTCCGTCCGTTTTGACCCTTAATTGGTACCGCAAGACTCCCAAATGTACTACATATGAAGCAATCGTCCAGATTTAGGATTTCATAGTATTGAATTCTAATGAAAGTTGGTGTGAAACATTATACCATTTGGTTTGAAAGGATGTGCGAAGGAGTACGAAACATTTTGTCGCACTGGTTTGATGTTAGACTTGAGATTTACCTAATCTCGATACAGGACCTCCGAACGATCAGACAGATATATACAGGATTGGCTCGAGAGAGCATATGCAGACAGCAATGTCGAGCGGGCGATAAAAGGTCGCGGAGCAACTTA
>NKZI01001611.1:0-16870 GCA_002370645.1 Metschnikowia sp. 00-154.1 | reverse complement strand
TCAGTGTCTTATAGTATTAGTCAACCACTGGACGTTACTCCATGGTTAGTCACTGGTCCTCCTGGTGCCGCAATTGTGGTTGTGGATCTGGCGTTGATAACACATCTACACACTACCAACCTGCACATAGTGCTTTATGGATCTGCATATAAAGTATTCACAAAGTACCCTTAGGTCCGTGCATGCTCAGTGTNAGTGCTTTATGGATCTGCATATAAAGTATTCACAAAGTACCCTTAGGTCCGTGCATGCTCAGTGTTGTGATTGGACTTCATTAACTCTACCAAAACAGGGACTTTGGTAATCATGTTAGTCATCTCCTTTGTAACTCTATTGCTATGTAAAGTAGTGAGTCTGTGACATCTGTTTCTCTATTGATGCCGCTCAACCTAGAGCAGGATCCTCTATATATATAGTTGTACACGGAACTCTTAATCCGAACTCTCTCTTTCGTCAATCTCTCTCATCTACATTGTCTTCTCCGAGATAATGCTCAGAGTTAGACGAGAGCTAGACGAGAGCTAGACGCGAGCTAGACGAGAGCTAGACGAGAGCCCAGCGAGGCTTAGCTCTACCTTTGTCTTCCTTCAACAATTCCCATCATTGTTTCATCTGGATGCCTTCATAGGAACATGCAGTACTTGCACATGTGCAGTTCCCTCATGCTCATGTGTAATATGAGTCTCGCACGACCCTTTCAATAATGAAGTCTACTAGTACCTGGTGAACTTGTGGGACATGTGACACCTGTGAATGCGGGCAACTGTGAAACATGTTGCCTGCATGTGACGACAACACACAGGCCTGAGATGAGGTGGAAAGGTCCCACATGTTTCAGAGGTACATGGTGCAGATGAAACAGGGGTATGTGCACGATGAGGACGTATACTCACCATGCACAGTCATTTACGAGACGCCGGTTTCGGGCGTGGGAGTCCCCGGGACTGACTATATCTAGAGACGATCCCGCTCTTGTTTGAGCGGTATCAATTAGGAGAATAGTTCACTGACATCTAGTTTAGACAGAATATAAGTGACCTAAGATGAACACCGAAACACCATACTAGAGAGAATTATTGGAGGCCAATTTCATAACAATTCCAACTTACCAGAGAGTGTATGCAAACTCTCAACAGTACCGGTCGATTGGCAAGTACTCCCTTTGGGCAATATGTTCTTTGGGAAATATCTTCTTTGGGAAATAATTTCTTTGGGAAATATCTTCTTTGGGAAATATCTTCTTTGGGAAATAATTTCTTTGGGAAATAATTTCTTTGGGAAATAATTCCTTTAGGTAGCCACCGAATAAGTGTAGATATCATACTCTATGAATTATCCAGTCCATCCAAATTTCTGGAAGTGTATCCATGTCTGATTAGTATGTGACTGTGGTAGTTATTTCTCACGAGATGTTTAATGGAGTGTGGGGACCTCTACCTTGACCTTGACCTTGACCTTGACCTGGACTTGGACCTCGACCTCGGAATTGAGATTGAGATTGAGATTGAGATTAAAATTAAAATTGAATGGGTGCAAAAACACCCGTACACCAGGATACCTCAGCAGAAAATGGCCCAACGTAAACGACCTTTTTTTCGCTTCTGTTTTGTGAAAATAGATGGGTTAGAATCCTAGAATTCCGGACTCTTTCAATTATCATATTTTTGAGATGAAAATGTTTTGCGTAGTGTACTTTTGAAGGTCTTGTAGCTGGGCAATTCCGGTTATTGTCCTCAATTCCGGTCATTGTCCTCAATTCCGGTTATTGTCCTCAATTCCGGTCATTGCCCTCAATTCCGGTTATTCTCCTCAATTCCGACCTGTGCCCTCAATTCCGACCAAGCTATTGCATACCTTATCAGGATCAGTGCTCATAATTATACACCATATTAGTATGTCAGAGAAAGGAAACAATACAGTATGGTATTCTGTCCACTGTCCAATTGTACTCCATGGTTTGGAGAGCCAAACATATAGCTTATAACGGGCTTGATACAATGACTCCCCCGCCAATTACTTGAGTAGCTCGATTCCCTCGTTTTGAGGAATCGTCAACCAACAAAAGTAACTTAGTACATGAACGTACAGGATTCCAATGAGGCAGCAGTGCGCCACAGGAACATTCCCCATTTGGGAGGCTCTACAAATAACCCCGCTTTATGCAGCTATCCACGATAGCGCCAGATATATAAAGGGGGCGAGATCCTAGTTTTGAATGGAAGAACTCCACTACTGTTTCTGGAGGGTCTGAGTGTTTCTGGAGGGTTTGGCTGTTTCTGGTGGGCCTGGGACTATAGTATATCTTGGTATATTCATCTTAGATAATATTCTGTTTTGTTAACTAACACTAGGATATGTTAGGAGAAATCCTACGAGCACTAGAATTGAGTGCTTAGTGTCAGTGGATGGATTCTACTAACAAGGCTAGCTTAGGTTGAGCCTCAAACCATACCACTCATGAGTATGAGATGGTGTGAAGGATGATGTTCAAGGATGGTGTGAAGGATGGTGTGAAGGATGGTGTGAAGGATGATGTGAAGGATGGTGTGAAGGATGATGTGAAGGATGATGTGAAGGATGGTGTGAAGGATGGTGTGAAGGATGGTGTGAAGGATGGTGTGAAGGATGGTGTGAAGGATGGTGTGAAGGATGATGTGAAGGATGGTGTGAAGGATGATGTGAAGGATGGTGTGAAGGATGATGTTCAAAGATGGTGTGAAGGATGGTGTGAAGGATGGTGTGAAGGATGGTGTGAAGGATGGTGTGAAGGATGGTGTGAAGGATGATGTTCAAAGATGGTGTGAAGGATGATGTGAAGGATGGTGTGAAGGATGATGTTCAAGGAGACTTGGACACTGGGCGCTAGGTACCATACAACTGGGCGTATGTGGCATGCCCACGCTAGGTACATGCAAGTTGAATCCCCAGGAATCCTTCCAAGACTTATTATAGTATCCGAATATACAAGTGATATAAACTTCCCGTACATGCCTAACTTTCTTTTACAAATCCCACAGTCCTGCACAAGTTCTAACATGATATGGACGAGAGTTCCATCTTATATATATTTCTGGAACTCTGCTTAGATTTGTGAAACTCTGTTAAAAGTTTTCACACAAGGATTATGGAAGCGAACCAAAGGTAAGTATAGCATAAAGAAATAAGTATAGCATACTCTAGGTGTTAGATTCTTATAAGCACGTTAATTACCTTTTCGAAACTATACTCGTTGATCATTCCTCAGTAAAAAGAATCGGCTGCCTTTAAGTAGTCTGCCGAATGGGTATCCGAAGGTGTAGCCGAATGGGTGTAGTAGGGTCGGTTCCCGATTAATTGGACACGTGAGCTCAATCCCTATATGGGTTGTATTCCACCCATGTTGGATCTAAGACTAGGATTTTCATGAATGTGCGCCTTCGTCAGTAAAGGGTAGTGCAGATGCCAAACAAAATAGTTCCGTTTTTGCCACTGATCGCCAATCCAGTAGACTGACCCAAATCAAAAAGCAGATACGTTTGGGTGTTTCATAGAATGAAAGAAATACTTGCGTAGGTGATAATGTCGTGTGTCGGGTGTACTGGTTTTTGGAGATTACACTAATGATGTCTTTCTTTTAGCGGACAAATGTCGGGTGTACGGCTGTTGAGTATTTAATTTTGAATATTGAATGTCGAATGTCGAATGTCGAGTATCAAATGTCGGGTGTACTGATGTGGGACATTTGTCGGGTGTACGGATCGTTACCCAATCCCCCACTGGATGTACTAATCTTTCAACCATGTCGGGTGTACTGATGTCCTCTACTCAACATCACGCGAAAATCACATCCTCTTCCCAACCACACCATGTTTGGAGCCTTCAAATCGTCTCTCGTCGCCTCGGGCGGTTACCTCTGGAAAAGAGCCCCTCGCCTCTCGCCTCCCCAGAAAAATCGGTTGCGCTCCCGCATGAAGCTCGTCGACCATAACATCGATGTCCTCTACAACTCCTTGAAAATGCCCCACTCTAATTCCACGGGGTACAAGAAAATTGACTACCTCAAGTTCGCCTTGCCCAAGCAATCGAAAATGGACCCCAAGGATAAGTACACCACTTTTGACAAGAAGGTCAAGGGGTACCGGAAGAGTGTGCACTTGGTGCCTAAGTGGACCAAGAAGTCGTTCAGGGAGAATCCTAAGCACTTCTAGTTCCGCGGTTAACCGAGATTTACCGAGGTTAACCAAGGAATTCATGCTCAATTTGTTGGACCGAGGTTTACCGAACTTAAGAGAACTTAAGAGAACTTAAGAGAACTTAAGAGAACTTATCAGAACTTATCAGAATTTATCAGAACTTATCAGAACTTATCAGAACTTATCAGAACTTATCAGAACTTATCAGAACTTATCAGAACATAACAAAGGTTTACTGAGGTTAAGTTAAGGAAGTGGTGGCCAGGTCGTTCGAGATTTGTGAGGTTCATCGAACTTAACCGAGTTTATCAAACTTAAACCTTGGTTTAGTTAAGGAAGTGGGGACCAGTGATGTATAAAGTTCAGTGAGGTTCAGTTACCCTTAATTACCTTGGTATTAGATCTGGTTGAGCTTACTGAGGTTTACCGAGCTTTAGTACCTTATGACTGGATGTGGTTGAGGTTTAACTTATGACTAGAGCTGCGTTGACTAGATCTGGTGGAGGGTGCTGCAGTTTACCGAGGTTAGGTTATGTTGGATTAATAGTACTTGAGGTTAGTGATACTTGAGGTTAGTGATACTTGAGGTTAGTGATACTTGAGGTTAGTGATACTTGAGGTCAGTGATACCTGATGTTAGTGGGTTGTTAAGGTGATCGAAGTAATGTTGACGTTGAGTTAGCGTTGAGACTAGAATTGAGCTGGGCTACTGAAGTTGAACGAGGTTTTTTGAGTTTGAGTCTGATGACAAGTTGAGGATGACTGATTAATGGAGGTTTCTTGAGACTAATTTGAGGTCAAGGGAAGTTAAGGAGGTTAAGGTAAGGTCGATTTGAGGTGAGACTAGTTTAAGTTGGAACTAGAGCAATTTGAGGCTAAAAGTGTGAGGCTAGAGATGAGTTGGTATTGGAAATATCTGGTGACACTAAAGACTATTAACACTATAGATGTGTTGAACTAACATTATGAGTCAGGATTAGTTGTTACGTGTGTCCGTGTGATAGAGAATGGTTGAACTAGGCAATTTTGAGAATGTGCCATTTACATGTGTTGATCTAGAAGGGTGAGTGAAATTTCAAGAGAATGAAGTTTGGGTATGAGGATAGAGGGATTTGAGTTGATGGACCATGGACGATGAGGAACTTGAGTCGTTGGACGATGAACGATAGACGATGAGACGATGTGATTTTGAGACAATGTGATTTTGAGACAATGTGACTTTGAGACAATGAAACAATGATTTGCTTACATCTCGATATGTCGGTATGAATGACTGCTTGCGAAATGCTAGGTTCAGTGGTGAGTCTCCTTGGATGTCAAATTCCCAGCTGTGACTATTGACTATATTTCAAGGAACCGACTGCCGAGGACTAAAATAGCTCGAAAGGTTTCAGCAAACTGCTCCAGACTATCAAGATAAAACAATCATACTATGAAGTCAGAGGTGAGTGAATTGACTGACTGAGATGTGTCTTCACATGGTCCATACCTATGATCCATAGTCAGACCACGATCCATAGTCAGACCACGATCAATAGTCAGACAACGATCAATAGTCAGACCACGATCATTAGTCAGACCACGATCATTAGTCAGAGTCACACCAAAAACCATCTCTCATTTCCCCATGGAGAGTCTTGTATATAGTAAGAGACGTCAACCAGACGATAGATCAACAAAATAGAATGATGACCTCATGAAATCTGCCAATGTACACCAGAAATTCTAGCAAACCGTTCCGCTCCGATACCATAAGAGTATTCGACAGATCTGTTGAGAAACAGCTATTGCTGTCTCTAGCACCACAGCCACTCACGTGACTATGCTCATGTGAAGGCTCACCCCAATATAAAAGGACAAACCCCGTTATGTTGTCCCATTATGTTATGACTTTACCAAAAATGTAGGTAAACTGAGAGAGGATATACCATGATATATCTCGACACCAGAGAGAGTATCTGACTAGTTTCTGACTAGTTTCTGACTAGTTTCTGACTAGTTTCTGACTAGTTTCTGACTAGTTTCTGACTAGTTTCTGACTAGTATCTGGCTAGTTTCTGACTAGTTTCTGACTAGTTTCTGACTAGTATCTGACTAGTATCTGACTAGTATCTGGCTAGTATCTGACTAGTATCTAGAGTCCGGGGTGCAAGTAGGTATTGGATCTAGTCTAGTGGCATTGACCAGGAGTTCCACTTGAAGAGAGTCCGACTTGAATGTCTATTCTTTTCAAATCATTGACCAAAAATCTGTCTTGTTGTCAGGCCCCTTTGTTACTTCGTTATTTCGTTCCTTTGCTTTTTGTTCCTTTGCTTTTTGTTCCTTTGCTTTTCGTCATTTGTTGTTTCTTAATTCGTTGTTCTTTAATTCAAGTGCCCGTCTCGAACTGTCAATGATGTCACTTGTGTGTCAGTGATGTCACTTCTATTTCTCCACCGCATTCAATGTTCACGGCCAGTTCCCAATGACTCCATTGATGATTTAAGCATAAAAGGAAGTGATGGTTGGTTCATGCCAGTAAGAGGAGCAGGAAGAGTCTCATGGTTTCAACGTGAAGCACACATCTAAGGATCCCACTACTGAAACAAGGTAAAACCTTTCAATGTGTCCCAATCAATAATGAATGCAAGGGAAAATCCCATTAATCCAACCTGGATGGATTCCAAGTGTCACGTGATACACTCCAATGTGGAAACCCAATCAAAAACCCAAGTCGAACATCAAAGTCCAGACCTAAGAAACCAGTAGACTAGCCTAGACAGGATTGATGAATCAGAATCACTTCATGTTAATCTTGAAAGCCAATCAGCATATCCATCACCCTGTAATTAGGATACCTTCCGTGGATCCACTGGGAGTATTACTAGGAACTGAGTAAGTGGATAAATGAGTATACCGTCAGTTCCAATCAGTTCCAATCAGTTCCAGTCTGTTCCACCCAGGTCCACTTAGGTCCACTCATTTCCAATCAGTCCCAATCAATTCCAAACAATCCCAATCAATCCCAAACAATCCCAAACAATCCTAATCAATCCCAAACAATCCTAATCAATCCCAAACAATCCTAATCAATCCCAATCCCAATCAGTATATAGTAGTAAATTTTAATCTCTTTCTCGTCACACTGGGTCAATCAAAAACCTCCATACTGTCTAGGTAAACTTCAAAGATTTAAAACGTCAAGTCCAATTTGAAAACCATAAGATGGTAGTAGGTCTAGCCTAATTCCTGCTGGAGTTAGATGGCTGTAAGAATGTACGGTGAGACCCTAAGACCCACAAGAACTGAGCACTTGACACAGCAACCACCAAATACGATTCTCTCTTTTTTTTTCTTTTTTTTGTTTGGTTCCAACCAATGGGATGCTTGATCCAATCTCCTCCCAAAATATTATGCCGGCCTTGAAGGCAGCAATAGCCATGACATTGATCTTGTGGATATCGGCCACAACATCTAGGCAGAATCTTTGAGGTGAAGTCTTGTAGGTGTGGAAGAAAAGCATGTCACCAATCCTGTTTTATGCCCTGCTCTTACCAATGGGCAAAAAACAGGGAGGGATCTCCTTTTGTGCCCACTAAAAGTCTGTTAGATCCGCCATAGGTAGTGCTCTACCTATTTAGGTATTGTGAAGCCTTTTTGCTTGATACTAACAATATCCATTGTATAAGGCCTTCTACCTAGCCTTTCTCTAACAGCCAGCTACCAGCCATCCACCATCTGCCTGCCATTTGCCAGCAAGCTACCAGCGCGCACCTTTTCTTGAACAGTCATATAAGCACCTCAGATTCTTCCCCTTTATGAATCATCCGCATATGAACATAGTAAACAGAGTACCTGACGTAACAAGAACCTAACAAGTTCTGACAACTCACCATTGACACAACAACTAACAAATAGAATTCTCCCTCTCTTTTTTTGTTTTCCATCAATGTCACCTTTCACAGAACTTTCATATAGCACCCAGTTTGAGACATATCAACTGTGATGATGGAAATGCTAATGGTGCTGAGTGCCAATAGATCTGTAGCCAAGATGTGATGTTGAGTAAGGATCATGGACCAAGAATTCAGGATGGCTGACAAAAGATGAGGTTTAAATGACCAGAACCATTCACTTCTGATTGACTGAACCGACTAGATTCGGTTGGGGATTGACTGAGATGGTCTGCGGTAGAGAGGTGAGTCGAAGACAATGATTTCTGATTCTACTTCCAGGTTGGCTGTATCTTTTTGAATCAGGGGTCCGTCATCTAGGATCCTAAAAAAAAATGCAGCCTCTGGATATGGTGGGAATGGTGGGAATAGTCTCCCTTATATATACGTATGGCCTTGGTGTACAAAACCATGCATCCCCACGCATGGCGAGCCTTAGGCCCTCGCGAAACTTTGCATTGGAAAGGTTTTACATGTGTTTCAGGGATTCATGGGAGGTATGGATGTTGCATGCGCAGCCGAATTTGTCATCAATACATTACGCCATGCTGCATGCATTAACCACGGGCGGGTTGCCTCTTTCAGCATGGTGTGGATTATCTGCAGTCACAAATCATATGTCTTGCATACAATTGCCTTCTTTAACTGTATGCTTATTAAGCATCTCTCATCCTATATACATACCCATTACGGCTAGGAAGTAGTTTAGTCTGGCAAAGGGATTGGACTGTATAGAGTCTGGATTGTATAGTCTGTACTGCACACAAACCATACTATACCATATATCTTCAGTCTAGACTTACATACATCTTGCACGCTATAAAGAGTTTAGGACCCTTGTGCAGCCTTTTCGCTTCTTCTATAACGCACGGACTGCACCTAAGCTAAGCGTTATGTACCTGCTCCGAGACTTACATCCATAAGGTCACGTGCTTCCGCACAACTTTACTTGCGCCTACCGCCCAAACTAGATCACGTGGTCACGGACAATTGTTTTCCAGATAAGGAATTGGTAGGAGCTTTGTTTCAAGTGGGAAGTACGGTTCAAATCCAGGTTTTGGATATCCCGGACGTTCCCCCTTTGGGCGATTTCGGTGCGTTGGACTAATGCATGCTTGGCGGATCAACTGCTGCAAAAAGGACTTAGGTCCAGGTAGTGCGTCTCTTCCTGCAGACAGGTCCATCCATTCTCCACATCCACCACCATAGTAAGTATATATTAAGTAGCCCAAACCATACTCTAACCCACTCTAATAAAATACATATGCCGGGCCAAATGGGCTTCCAATTGTGGCCCCCGTAGTGTGGTACGGTGCAGGTGTATGATCGAGATTATGCGTCGCGCGTGTTACACATCCTTAGTGTTAGTGTGATTACTGTGCGCAACCATTTGTCAGCAGCGAAACACTATAAAGCCAGGGTCCGCCGCCCATCATTTGTAACACCCTCACATTTGCCATGGACATGAACTCACACACGTCCAGTGATACGTCTATTCGAAACTTGGACGCAGAGGCCTTCGATACCGCCGATGTGCTTACTAACTTAGAGCTCTTATCCAGGCAATTATCCGAGAAGCAATCTCTACACAAGAAACTCGTGATTGACGATGATTTCGACTGGGAAAAGCTCTTGCGCAATTTCCTCGCTCTTGCACAGGAACAAGGAATTCAATTGAGGCATCTGGGTGTTTCGTTCCGAGACTTATCTGTGTACGGAAGAGACGAGGCCTATAGTTTCATGACGACAATTGGAGATCTTTTCAAGGGCCCATACTTTGCGTACCAGAAACTCCGTGAAGCCAACCAGAACCCTGATCGGGCTATTTTAGACCGTTTTGCTGGTTTGGTCAATAGTGGCGAAATGCTTTTGGTTTTGGGTCGTCCTGGGTCAGGGTGTTCTACATTTTTAAGGGCCATTAGCGGTACTGACCGTTCCATGTACACAGGGATTAGTGGAGAGGTCAATTATGATGGACTTTCACAAAAAGAAGTACTCAAACGATTTCCTGCCGAATTGATCTATAACCCTGAGCTCGACGTTCATTTCCCTCACTTGACTGTGAAACAGACCCTCGACTTTGCTCTTGCATGTAAAGTCCCCAGCACCAGAGTCAATGGCATGTCCAAGCAGGAGTACATCGATTTCACCAGAGATATGTTTGCCACGGTGTTTGGTTTGAGACACACCTATAACACCAAGGTGGGCAATGACTACGTGAGGGGAGTTTCAGGCGGAGAGCGCAAGAGAGTATCCATTGCTGAGGCTATGGCATGTGAGGGCAGTGTTTATTGTTGGGATAATGCAACTCGTGGCTTGGATGCTTCGACTGCATTGGAGTATGCTCAAGCTATACGGCTCAGTACCAATTTACTCCGGAAAACTGCTTTGGTGACGATCTATCAGGCTGGTGAAAATGTCTACGATACCTTTGATAAGGTCACGGTAATTTACCTGGGCAAACAAGTTTACTTTGGACCTGTGGGTCAAGCCAAGGCTTACTTTGAGAATATGGGCTACGAATGTCCTCCCAGACAAACCACTGCCGAGTTTTTGACTGCAGTCACAGACCCCAATGGAAGAAAAGCTTATCAGGGTATGGAGAATAAAGTCCCTCAAACAGCAGAGGAGTTCCAGCAATATTGGCTCAATTCGCCTGAGTATTCGGCTTTGGTACAGGAAATTGATCAGTACAACCAGACCCAAAGTGGAGGTGCCAAAAAAGACCATTTCTTACTGGCCATGAGACAGCAAAGGGGGAACCAACAAAGACTCCAGTCCAGCTACGTGACCAATTACTTCCAGCAAATCAAAACTTGCGCTATCCGGTCTTATCAGAATACGCTCAATGATAAAGCTTATACGCTCATCCAAATCAGCACTACCATGATCCAGGCACTTGTGGTGGGCTCGGTGTTCTATAATACCAAAGATAATGTGGATGGAGCATTTTCAAGAGGTGGTGTAATGTATGGAGCTACTTTGTTCATGTCACTTACTGGTATGGCAGAAATGTCCAATACATTTGCCTCCCGGCCGATTTTGATGAAACAAAAAAACTACCATTTCTACCACCCATCGGCCTTTGCGTTAGCTGAGTCTCTATGCACGATTCCGGTGTCGTTGATAATAAATGTGGGATTTTGTGTGATTCTCTATTTCTTGTCCAATCTCGATCGTCAACCAGGCAAGTTCTTCATCTTCTTGTTGTTTGAGTTTTTGGTGTCCATTTCAATGAACTACCTCTTCAAGTCCATTGCTGCTTGGAATAAGAACGTGACTCGGGCCAATGCCGTGGCCAGTCTTTTTATTTTGGCCTGTGTGATGTACTCGGCCTATATGATTCCTCCTCCTGCCATGCACCCGTGGTTCAAGTGGATCTCTTATATTAACCCTATTCGCTATGGGTTTGAGGCCATGTTGACCACCGAATTCCACAATAGGAACATGACATGCAGTGCTAGTCATTTGGTACCACGTGGAGAGGAATATTCGGGTCTTTCCGGTTCTGCCAGTGTTGTTTGCGACTTTATAGGGTCCGTGGAAGGCCAGACTTGGGTGGATGGAGACCGCTACATCTCCCTCAGTTATGAATACTCCTATACACACGTGTGGAGAAATTTTGGCATTATGATTGGTTTCATAGTCTTTTTCCTTTTTGTTTTGTGCCTTGGATTCGAGCTCAACCGTCCGGTGGCTGGGGGCATCGACCGGCTCTTTTTCTTGAGAGGCACCAAGAGTTCTGCACTTAAGCCGGACGAAATGAACTCCAAGGATGAAGAATCTGGACCCAGACCCGATTTTGAGACGAAAAAAACTCCAGCAACAAGTTTATCTGGCTTAGAATCCAACGATACGTTTGTGTGGAAGAATATTGACTATGTGATTCCATACGATGGAGCCGAGCGGAAACTCATAGACTCTGTTTCGGGGTTCTGCTTTCCTGGACTGTTGACTGCATTGATGGGTGAGTCCGGTGCAGGAAAAACGACCCTCCTCAATATCCTAAGCCAGAGAATTGATGTGGGCGTGGTGACGGGCGATATGTTGGTGAATGGCAAGGAATTAGACCTGACGTTTGTACGCAGGACAGGATTTGTCCAACAACAGGATATTCATTTGTCTAATGCCACAGTTCGGGAAGCCCTTCAATTCTCGGCCCACTTACGACAACCCTCTCTGGTTCCTGAATACGAGAAGATGGCGTACGTGGAGAAAATCATCTCCATTTTGAATATGGAAGCTTATGCCGATGCCATAGTGGGTATTCCAGGCTCAGGACTTAATGTGGAGCAGAGAAAGAAACTTACCATTGGAACCGAACTCGTGGCCAAACCCTCTCTTCTTCTTTTTTTGGATGAACCTACTTCGGGCTTGGACTCACAATCTTCCACAGCAATTGTGCAAGTTCTTAAGGATTTGGCCAAGGCAGGTCAGGCCATTATGTGCACGATCCACCAGCCCTCTGCCACATTATTTGAGGAATTCGAACGGTTGTTGCTTTTACGGAAAGGAGGTCAAACCGTCTATTTTGGTAATATCGGGTCCAACTCCAAGGAAGTCTTGGACTACTTCTCCCAAAATGGAGGAAGGGTATGTCAGGCCCATGAAAACCCAGCCGAATACATTCTTGAAGTTATTGGAGCAGGTGCAACGGCGGTTGCTACAAAGGACTGGTTTGAAGTGTGGGAGAATTCGGAGCAGAAAAAGACTACTATGAGAGAGATTGAGAATATTATCCAGAAACAACCTCCAGTGGAGGATTCTGCATCCA
Organism: Metschnikowia sp. 00-154.1; assembly: GCA_002370645.1. NCBI lineage: Eukaryota > Fungi > Ascomycota > Pichiomycetes > Serinales > Metschnikowiaceae > Metschnikowia > Metschnikowia sp. 00-154.1. The sequence continues at coordinate 3,992 of NKZI01001611.1, read as the reverse complement.
CAGATTTGGTCCAGACACACCCCACGTCTAGTCTCTACCAAATGAAACTCGTCTCGTGGCGCACAGCATTGTCGTTCTGGAGAAATCCCGACTATTTTATTTCTAAGACGTCAATGATGGTGGTGAACGGGTTGTATATTGGGTTCACCTATTACGGGCTCAAACACACAGTTCAGGGACTTCAGAATGGCCTCTTCTGTGCTTATATTGCCACGGTCATGAGTTACCCATTGATCATTCTGATCCAGGCACAAGCTTTGGAACAACGAGATGTGTATGAGGGAAGAGAGAGAATGTGCAATACCTATGGGTGGTGGAGTATGGTGATGTCGCAATTTGTGAATGAAATCCCATCTACTATATTCACAGCTGTGATCATGGCAGTGTGTGTTTACTTCCCCACCAAAGCCGATACTTCAGCATCTCATGCCGGAGTATTTATCCTCACCTATGTGATTTTCTTGCAGATCTTCAACATCACATTTGCACTCATGCTTGTTTATTTTGCACCCAACATGGAGTCCGCACTGATGTTGTTCACGTTCTTCTACATGTTCATTTACATTTTTTCAGGGATCATCCAGCCGGAATCGCAGATGCCGGGCTTCTGGACATTCATGTATAAGTTGAGTCCATTTACATATGTGATTCAGAACTCAGTGGCATCTATGGTGCACAATCGACCAGTCACATGCTCGCCCAAAGAACTCTCCTTCATTACTCCTCCCTCGGGCCAGACGTGTCTGGAGTATATGGCCAGTTTCTTGGGACTGAACCCAGGGTACCTTGTGAATCCCAACGATACGGCTAATTGTGGCTACTGTGCGTATTCGGTTGCAGATGAGTATATCCACACTTTTGGCATCAAGTACTCGTACGTGTGGAGGAACATGGGTTTCTTGTGTGCGTATGGAGTGTTCAACCTTGTGGCTTGTATGTTGTTGTACAAGTATGTTCGGTTGACACCATTGTCTTTGTCTCTGTTCAGGTCCAAGAAATAGGTATTTGATTTACTGCTACTTCTACTCAATAATACTCCAGAATATTACTATATAATACCATACTTTCAACTTATGTTTTAGTATATATTATTATACAGGTTTCAACCTTGGTTTTAGTATATGTATTGATATACAGGGACATGTAAGTTGTACCTTACAAGACCAAAGTGGAATTGGACGGTGCAAGGCTGGTGAAGTGGTGGAAAATAGCACCGAATAAGAGCCCCCACGGCGCCCTAGGCTTGCAGGGCACGTCTCTACTAAGTTCCCCACCTGTGGTTGTCCTGACAACCAAGGGTCAGTGAAGGCCGACTCCCATATATATAATGAGGCCTTCGCCACACCTTTCGTAAGTGAACTAATCAAATATCTCTACCTAGGGAGACACCAAGATGCCTCCCAGATCCAGACCCACCAGATCTCCTTGTACTGACATAGGCGGAGCAGATCAACTCAAGTGTTCACTTATCTTGATGAAACCATGAGATCCGTATCTTATAGTCAAAAGAGATCTCTGGACCTTAAACCATGGTTGCTCTATGGGCCACCTGATTCCCCAGCATTCCTAGCTGAGCTGGAGTTAAAGAATCTACACACTATGGACCTGCACATGGTGCACCACTGGTCTGCATACAACACATCCTTGAGGTACTCTGACTCCGTACACGCTAGGTACTTGTTGACATTCCCTTGAATCTCGTCACTTAAGTTTCGTGATTCGCTATTGTATCGTTGGATCGTGATAGTTTGTATGTGGTGTTTCGTCGAACCCTAGGGAGGATAAATGTCTGTGGAAGGCATTGGACTGTAGTCTTGTGAGTGCGTCAGCAATATTGTCCTCAGTAGACACGTATTCAATGTTAGTGTCTCCTTGATTCACGCTGTCCTGAACATGCTTTTCCTTGATGTCCACATGTTTGTTCTTGCTCTGTGCACTTCCAGTCCCATTAACCGTGAGTACCACTCCATTGTTGTCTTCTAGAATTTTGGGAATTTCCACCGTGACAACGCCGAATTCGTTGAATAGGTTAGTTGTCCATATGACTTCCTTCACCGTTGCACTAAGTGCCATATACTCCGCTTCGAAGGTGCTTGTCGTCACCAGGCTTTGTTTCTTGGATTTCCAGAATACTGGAGTGCCATTAGCGTAGATGATGAAGCCTGTCCTTGATTTGCGGTTTTCTTCACTGGCAAACGACTCGTCGCTGAATGCATACAACTTCACAGTGTTGTCCGGATAATACTTTTTTGTAATGCTGATGTACCAGTCTTGAGTATCTCGTAAGTACGCTAATATCTTCTTTAGTTGCGTGAGATCTGATTCCGTTGCTTCCTTGGTGTATGATCCGAATTTGCTCACACTGTAAGCCAAGTCTGGACGGCTAATGTTCGCTAGCCAATTGTACAGTGTTTTTCAAAATTATTCAAACCAGTGCGACAAAATCATTCAAACCAGTGTGTCAAAATGTTTCAAACTAGCGCGACAAAATGTTTCGAACCACACTAGAAAAATGTTTCAAACCAATTACATCAAAAAGTTTCATACACCCCTAACAAGATATTATATACAGGATAATAAGGAAACCACTTCAGTTCAGTTCCATCCGTTTTGACCTTTGATTGGTACTGCAAGACTCTCAAATGTAGTACATATGAGGCAATAGTCCAGATTTAGGATTTCAGAGTATTGAATTCTAATGAAAGTTGGTGTGAAGCATTATGCCATTTGGTTTGAAAGGATGTGCGAAGGGGTACGAAACATTTTGTCGCACTGGTTTGAACCATTTTGTCACACTGGTTTGAATGATTTTGAAAAACACTGTATGAGCCGAAAATTTCTTGATATACTCGTAGTAATCTGTCGTCTAGTGGTTTATCGGCTGCATCATGGTTGTAGATGTTCATGGGAACACTCTGGTTTTTGTTGGGGACGAACTCTTTGAACTTGGTTAGTAGGTCCTCAATGCATGGTCTTTGGTGTAGTTTGAAGCCTCTTTCGGCTTGCTCGATCTGTAGACCGCAAAACTCTTGCGCTCCCTTAAGGTCTTTAAAGTTAATCCTTGCCGTGTTTGTCATGTAGTTTTTGAACTTCTCATAGTCGCCGTCGACCTGTGTTCCGACCAATAAATTGTCCACATAGAGTACAATTATCATCTTGCGCCTCTTTTAGGTGCGTTTGTTCACGATATCTTTTATGAAACAACCCCTGTCTGATCTTGTTTTCACGAAGCCGTACGCTTCAAGTTTTTCTGATATCGTTAGATACCAGGCCCTTCCGGAATTCTTGAGTCCGTATAGAGCTTTCTTGAGTTTCCATGTTTTGTTTTGATCGACTCCCTTGATTCCTTGTGGTGATCTCACGTGTACTGGTTCGTCTAGAGCCAGGTGTAGATATGCTGAGGTAACGTCAATTTGATTAACCTTCATCCCGTGTATGATTGTAACACTTAGAAATATTCTAATGCTTTCAATCAGTACCACAGGTGAGAAAGTTTGTATGCTGTCAATGTCTTGGCTAAATCCTTGAGCAACGAGCCGNTATAGTCTGTAGAGTATAGTCTGTAGAGTATAGTCTGTAGAGTATAGTCTGTAGAGTATAGTCTGTAGAGTATAGTCTGTAGAGTATAGTCTGTAGAGTATAGTCTGTAGAGTATAGTCTGTAGAGTATAGTCTGTAGAGTATAGTCTGTAGAGTATAGTCTGTAGAGTATAGTCTGTAGAGTATAGTCTGTAGAGTATAGTCTGTAGAGTATAGTCTGTAGAGTATAGTCTGTAGAGTATAGTCTGTAGAGTATAGTCTGTAGAGTATAGTCTGTAGAGTATAGTCTGTAGAGTATAGTCTGTAGAGTATAGTCTGTAGAGTATAGTCTGTAGAGTACAGTCTGTAGAGTACAGTCTGTAGAGTATAGTACAGTCTGTAGAGTATAGTACAGTCTGTAGATTATAGTCTATAGGGCATGGGGGGATTGCTGGAATCAGTGGATTTTTAGGA
>NKZI01001610.1:0-16854 GCA_002370645.1 Metschnikowia sp. 00-154.1 | reverse complement strand
CCTGCACATAATGCTATCACTGGTCTGCATACAACACATCAGCGAAGTACCTTGACTCCGTACATGCTAGGTACTTGTTGACAATATCTGAATTAAATGTAATGTCACATCTAGGTCTACAGAGAATATGCTCGAAACATGGTCTTCCAATGCCCAAAGAAATCGACATCGAGGCGGTGGGATTTTAGATCCACCATAGGTAGTGCTCCATTTTCTGGGGTATTATGAAGTCTCTCCGCCTAATACTAATAATGAACTCTAAGGCATTCTACTCGCGTACTACTCACGTACTACTCAGGTACTACTCAGGTACTACTCAGGTACTACTCACGTACTACTCAGGTACTACTCGCGTACTACTCACGTACTACTCAGGTACTACTCAGGTACTACTGAGGTACTACTCAGGTACTACTCAGGTACTACTCAGGTACTACTCACGTACTACTCACGTACTACTCAGGTACTACTCACGTACTACTCAGGTACTACTCGCGTACTACTCACGTACTACTCAGGTACTACTCAGGTACTACTGAGGTACTACTCACGTACTACTCAGGTACTACTCACGTACTACTCACGTACTACTCAGGTACTACTCAGGTACTACTCACGTACTACTCAGGTACTACTCGCGTACTACTCAGGTACTACTCAGGTACTACTCAGGTACTACTCAGGTACTACTCACGTACTACTCAGGTACTACTCAGGTACTACTCAGGTACTACTCAGGTACTACTCACGTACTACTCACGGTCTTTGATACATTTATGTCTTATTGATACCATTACTGGTGGAAGAATTAATAGTAGAAGTACCAGTGGAAGTACCGAGAAATGATAGCGAAGTACTAGTGAAGCACTGAAGTACTGTGGAGTGTTATGGATTTACAAATGAAAGGACAGGTAAAAGATTAGGATAAGTACTAATAAAGTAGGAGTACCACGCCATACCAATCTTCAAGGAATTCCCGTCTACTGTGGGCATACATTTGTTCATGTCAATGTTGCCCACGTTTAGAAAAAGCTAGCGGATTACTAAATGCTCAAGTACGAATCGATGTATAACATTTTGAAATGGAAGTGTTGATGTAGTTTACGTCTTCATCATACTCAGTCAAAGTGACTAACAAGCGATTTGCTATGAAATATTCCACACCCAAAATCCAGAACTATAAATCCAGAACTATAAATCCAGAACTATAAATCCAGAACTATAAATTCAGAACTGATAATACTGGATTGAAGATGGAATGTATCAGTAGTGGTACAAGTACTAGTGAAGTACTAAAGAAGTAGTGGTAGAAGTACTAGTGAAGTACTAAAGAAGTAGTGGTAGAAGTACTAGTGAAGTACTAAAGAAGTAGTGGTAGAAGTACTAGCTCAGCACTAACTCAGCACTAGTGTAATTACTAGTTAACTACAGGTAGAAGTACCAAGGTAAGGATAGTGGAACTAGACAAGTCCATATAAGAAGGGACAATCTGACGATCAACCAAAACAGTGTACACTGAGTTTCAAAGATGTAACTAGAGAATCTTACAGATTGTTTAGGTGTGCAGACGAATTCACACCAAAGTAATGTGGAAGTAGTGGTAGAAGTAGTAGTTAAGTAGCTAAGTACTAGTGAAGTACTAGTGAAGTACTGTGGAAGTTCAGTTGGAAGTAATAGTGGTAAAACTAGTTAAAATGCTTAATATAGTACTAGTGTAAGTACTAGTGAAGTGATAGTGTAGTAGTACTAGTGGAAAACTAATTTTAAATCCGAATTTAAGAGCTAGTGGAATGCTAGTAGAAGTACTAGTGTTAAAATGGTTAGAAGTATTTATGAAATTACTAAGGGAGATACTAATAAAGTACTAGTAGAATTACTGGTGGAACTACTGGTGGAACTACTGGTGGAACTACTGGTGGAACTACTCGTGAAGTACACTAGAGGTATTAGTGTGAGTACGAATTTAAGTCCTGGTAGAAGTATAAATGAAGCCCAGTAGAAGTACCGATAGAACCATTAATGGACACACCTTTCGGTTAACCAACATTATCAAATGAATGGGTGTGAAATATTAGAACGAATTGATTGAGACTTACATTGCCCTTACTTCCATCATAACCAACACTGGTGGTCTCTCCTAGTCATTGGAGAATACGTACTCAATGAGCATCGTTTAATGTCAATTCAAAGGAAATCCCCATTGGAATTAGACCTAGGTTTCATCCAGTCGTCACCAATACATCTCCATTTCCCTATTCCGTTTGAATCCCTCGACCGTGATCTTATTGGCATAAACTTTCCAACTGGGTTTCCAGACTTTCTCCCTGCTGCCTGCCAATTAAATGGACTCGTGGCTGGGGGGATATTAGATTTCGTAAGGTTAATACTCTACCCATACAGGAATTGAGCTCACTTGCCCAGTTAATCTTTGAGTCGATTGTGGTTACTACACTTCTTTTAGTTCACCCCTACTATGGATTGCTCTCCTGCAGAGTATTTAACTACAGCCTGTTCCTCTTCCTGAGGAATCATCAACGAATAAACTTATCAATTAGGCATAAATTTACTAAAGAACATAACAGTATAAATAAGGGAATGATGATGAACTTATAATTAGAAGCAATAGTGGGTGGATTAGCTGAAATACGAAGTGTAGTACTAATAAAGTACCAGTGTAGTACTAGTAAAGTATCATTGTAGTACTAGTAAAGTACCAGTGTAGTACTAGTAATGTCAACACAAAAAGATTGTAGATAATGAATTTTATAAAGGCACGTGATTTCTGGGCTCAGGCTTGTCTGTCTTTTGGGCCTTGGTGGTGTACGGGTGTGTGCAATCAATTCAGCAATTATACCTGAAACACCCAATTTCCCAGTAAAAAAAGCTATTTATTTGGGAATTTATCATTTAGCTAATTTGATTGAATTGTAATTAGAGTAGTGGATTTGATGTTTAGGCTGTACTAGATGCACATAGTTTTAGGCCGGGGCTCATAATCCCCACCAAACAAACCAATAAACAAACAAACCAATAAACAAACAAACCAATAAACAAACAAACCAATAGACAAACAAACCACATCCAAATAGAACTAAGGCCCAAAATTAAAAATAATTTGTTGTTCAAAGAAATTGATAGAATTTTATATTTCGCTTGGAATTGGGTCGATACTAAAGTCTAGTGTGTGGATTTTCCGAAGTTTGTATCATTACATGTCGATTTACGTTGAAGACCACCAATAACTTTCAACCTATGTTTTAGTATATGTATTGATATACAGGGACATGTAAGTTGTACCTTACAAGACCAAAGTGGAATTGGACGGTGCGAGGCTGGTGAAGAGTTTTCACCCACTAGGAACCTGCACACGGCGCATCACTGGTCTGCATACAACGCATCCACGAAGTACTCTGACTCCGTACACGCTAGGTACTTGTTGACAATAACGAATGTCTGAAATTTATAGCATGTTGAAATTATTATGCTACCGGAGACTTTGGCCTGTATCTGCAATTATTATAAGTTTCCCAAGTCAATGTACTGCATAGTGTGTCGTATACAGGCCAGTGCTGTATTATGTCCAGGTCATAGACGTGTAGAGAAGATAACGCCAGATCCGTAACGCCAGATCCGCAACGACAGTTGCGGCACCACGAGGTCCGGTAATTAACCAGGGTGTAACATCGAAGTATTATCAATACGAGATCTTTTGGTGGGTCTGGTTCTTGGAGGCATCTTGGTATACCTCAGGCAGTTGATGTTGGTTGAATTATTTAATTATAAAATGGGGCGGTGGCACCATTTTATATCTAGGGATTTTTCCTTCTTTGCCTAATCCACTGTCTTCAACAATTGATTGTCTCGGAAAACTGGTTGTCTGATATTTCGCTAGCCCGTGAATATCAGAGCACGGTCTTTCGATCGCCGTTTTTCAACAAGACGAGTGGATAACTATTGTTAAAGTTCACAATTCTTAGGTCCATAAATTGAAGCGGTTATGTCATTGGGAACCAATGAAATTATATAGTTTTGGAACCAAGTATTCATCTCAGTCATTTCTAGTCTTATCTGTATCTGTATCTGTATCTATACTATACTATACTATACTATACTATACTATACTATACTATACTATACTATACTATACTATACTAAGAATCTCTTGAACGCACTGTCCTCTGACTGACCTGGCTCTATGATTCATGAGAGTAACTTCTCTTCTCTTTTCTTAATCCTTGTTCATTGCCACCCAACCCCTTTTCTGCTAGGCGTCGACCCCTTTTAAACTATTCCTACATATTATCAACCATTCACTGTTTCATCTGTCCTGTTTACATACAGTCACTTGGAACATACAGTCACTTGGAACATACAGTATATCAGAAAAGTAATGATTCCTCATGTTCCAACAACTATCAAATGTGTCCGCACCCCTCTTAAGACTTTGGTCTGGTAAGGTACAACTTGCATATCCCTGTATATCAATATACATACTAAAACATAAGTTGAAAAGTAAAGTATCATTGTAGTAGTAGTACTAGGTTGATGATAGTGGAGGTGGAAGTTCTAGTGAAATACTGGTGCAATAATAAAGAAGCCATAGTAGCAGTACTGGTACAACTATTAGTAGAGGTGCAGTAATAGAATTAATAATGCAATGTTCGATTCGAGTTACGTCAGGTACTCTATTTACTATGTTCATTTACCGGTGAGTTTCCAAAGGAAGGAACCGGGCTACTTAAGTAGTTTACTGTGGGGACGCCTGGTCTGGTCGTTGCTAAGTAATTGCGGCAATCCTTAAGATTTTATCCTGATATCTTCGGTTCTTCTCTTTGAGGACCCATCAACGAACATAGTATTATTTAGGCATAAATGTATTGAAGAACATAACATATGTACTATTAGACCTACCATGGGTAGACACACTACCTATAGAGGTATGTTCAAGCCTATGAATGCTAATGACTCATCCAAGGCATCATAACCCGTGACTTGGACTCATCCATTCACCTTAACTCTTGACAGGGCGTTTAACCGTCTTGCTTCACTTCTCCGATATTCACCGGTTCGCTATATAATCACCTGAATTCCCACTTATTGGGAATTCATCAACGAATGAACATAATTCCAAGTATCAATGTAATCACCTAAGGCCATTTTGAATTTTCAGACACCTTTACCCTGTAGATGTGTTAACACCAGATCCGGAAAGACAATTGCGGCACTAGGAGGACCAGTGAGTAACCATGGAGTGACGTCCAGTGATTGACTAATACTATAAGACACTGATCTCATTGTCTGGTTCTTGTAGTGCCGCAATTGTCTTTGCGCATCTGGTGTTAACACATCTACAGGTGTAAATTAAAGTTATTAATAATAGAATGGGTATTCAAGAATCTAACATGAACTGCTAGTTCTATTACTACTACTACTACTACTACTACTACTACTACTACTACTACTACTACTACTACTACTACTACTACTACTACTACTACTACTATTATCCTTTTCATCTCCCTCGAGTTCATCACATTCATCCTGATACCTCATACAATGATGACTGGGGGACGGCATTATGGAACGGCCATTGTTAGCATTGGACAGCCTTGGTCAATTTACCTTAGTAGGTAGAGCTCTATCAAAGGTGGCTTTTATAGTATAGTATAGTAGTCATGTAGTAGTATGATGTCACAGATCATGGTGTATAGTGTATAGTATATACTGGTAATGGATCATTAAACTGATGAGTAATATACAGGGAGAAGAATGGTTCAGTATTAGAAAGATCGAAAGTCTACTATTGTATATTTGGAGAGTTATTATAATATTCGCCGTTTCGACATGAAACTTTAGACTTTCAGTGATATATCTTTGACCGATAGTATGCGATTTTAGACTATCATTAATACTTGAAAATGCAAACAATAACAAACTCACTGAATACCAATGTAATGATAAACTCACTGAATATCAATGCAATAACAAACTCACTGAATATCAATGTAATGATAAACTCACTGAATATCAATGCAATCATAAACTCACTTAATATCAATATAATGATAAACTCACTGAATACCAATATAATGATAAACTCACTGAATACCAATGTAATCATAAACTCACTGAATATCAATGCAATCATAAACTCACTTAATATCAATGCAATGATGTCCAGAGTTTGTTCGAAGTATCTCTGTTTCCCAGCCATGTATGGAGTACATATTATTAGTAACTATTACATCACTAACTTTGTCTCTGTAGATAGGGAGTAATTATCAGTGAGCGGTTACTCAATGATACCTTTAAGAAACCACTATTATCTAGCGTTATTTGGAAATCAACAATAGATTTGAGCTTGGACTCGTTAGCCAGCCTTTCTGACCCTTGGGGCTTTCAGTGCTGTGCCACTCTGAACTAGTGTCGATACTATGAGTAAGTACTCTAAGTATCACCAGTATGTCACCAATAGACTTCTGTATTTAGACTAATTTGGTCTTCTGATTCTTCTGATTTTAATCCTTTGACTTTGATGATCTTGATCTTTTGATCATGTCATAAAAGTAATGGTATGCACTTTGATTCCAAATGCTATTCCATAATTCTGTGACATTCTGTCATCAGTGAGTTTTAAGTTAGGGAATGGCGGACACGAGCATTCGTTTCTAAAAGCCGTCTATAGGCAGGTGATATCTCTTGCACGTGGAACGAAGGGCCTGGTTGGCCCGAGACTCGACAGTAGGGCGGAATCACTGCTTTGGCAGGAATGATGGTGTCGTCTTCAATCACACAGCAATCGTTGATCACTGATTGTTCTCCCAATATGCACCGGGCTCCGATTTCAACCCGGTTTCCCACCTGGATCAGTCGTACAACGGTGCTTTCCCCGATATACGTATAGTTTCCAATAATAATCTCAATGCGGCCATTTCTTTCTTCCTTCTTTTCCTCTTCTCTCTGCTCTCTCTTTTTGGGTTCCCTTTCTTTTCCTTCTTTTCGTGTCTCTATCTTTCTCTCTAGTTTTGCGAGCGGAGGTTCCACCGAACTGTTCTTTGCAAGATGGGTGAATTTCCCAATCCGAATGGCTGGCCCTTCGGTAGCTGTAGTAACATCTCCATGGAGCGTCACATGTTCACAGATAGTGCAGTTTTCTGAAATGAAGATATTCGATGGGTTATTGATATTGGAATCCCGCGAGATTCGGTTTCCGGTAGATGTTTCGATCCACGACATCAAGACCAGATTCTTTAAACCACTCAATAATGTCACTGACTGCTCAATGAGTATCAAATGTCAATGAGTATCAAATGTCAATGAGTATCAAATGTCAATGCCAATGACTCTTCAATTACTATTTTGTTTTGAAGACTCAATTTTGCAATTTCTCAAGACTCTTTAGCTTGAGTTCTGGTATTCAGTTGGCTCGGATGCTCTTATGACACTCAACTTTCTGTTCCTCCTTCGTTTTTATTCCAGTTTCAGACTTTATCAATGACTCCTCTTCGTCAAGCCAAAAAATGCTGATTCTTTTTCACTCAAAACTTGTAATCACCAAAGACTCAATTTATTCGGACAACCAATTCAATCGTTCGTAAAATGACTTTAATCTATGAGACTTCTTTGGACCTCTATTGTCAAGACTCTTCCTAGACCACTTTTTTGATCCTTCAAACCTTTCCTTAGCTTAGAACTCTATTTTCAAGGCTCAATTCCTGACCGTTAATCACCAGTACCAGCTGATTTATTGGGATTCCTCGGATTCGTATTGGCCCTTAAACTGAACGACTCCAATTTTTCCAGCTCAAACCTTGAATCGGACCTTAACTTGGATCTTTCGTCAATGTTCGATGTAAGACAATCTTAAGGTTCCACCTATTGACCAGACCAACCTATTCAAGATTTCTTCACTGAAACCTATTCACCAATTGAATCAATACTTAACTGTTGACGTCAATAGCTTAGACTTTTAACTGACTTTGACAATTTCCTATTCCGTCAAATGGCCCAATTTTTTTAGTGAGATTTGGTTCCTCAATCTCCTCAAATTATCCTTTTTCTCAAATCTCTCAAGTCTCTCAAATCTCTCAAATTTCTAAGTTTACCATTCAATTAATGTCACGCGAATAACCACGCAAATGACCTCAAAAAATGACCCCAATAGACCACCTCTTTTTTCGTTCCGTCGAAATTGGAATTTCAAATGATTCTTTTTTATGACTTCTTTATGACTTTAATTCACCCAAACGCCCAAACGCTTTTTGTCACTGTGTGGTCTACGTTTATTGATTGACTGTTTGGGGGTGTCAATTGGTTGGTTGTCAATTGTGTAAAAATTGTGAGCGCGCGAGAAAAATTGGGAAGGGGATAAAGGGGTTCTTATATAGTGCGAACCCAGGAGCTTTTGCAGCCATTGCCACCCAAAACAATATAAAAGAGGGACCCGCACCCAAAATATATATCACTTTTTATTAATTTACTATTCTGGCTTTTCTCTTCTTTTCTTTCTCGCTTTTCTTTTTGTTTTTTACACTTTTGACCACTGAATTCTCCCTGAATGGTGTTTCCTGAATAGTGTTTCCTGAATAGTGTTTCCTGAAAACTGCTGATCAACAGCCTCCCTATGAAAACTGTTCATTCTGCGATGAATTTATCAGCTTCCTAATTTTAGTTAGGAATGTGGCTTGCTTGAGGGAATGATTTGGGTGTACGGAGGTAAGGAAAAATGTGTGTGGGGTCTCTCGAAATGTGTATAGAGCTTTGGTGTACGGAGGTGAAGAGGATTGTGTATTGTGTACCAAGGTGAGGAAATGTGTATGGGGTGTTTGGTGTACAGAGGTTGCTTACAATACGAGCGTCTCATAGGACCCATGAGCCCACGAGTCCACGGCGCGTCGCGCTGTGTATGCAGGATTCTCATGTTTATACGCTGTCTTTAGCCACGCTCCAACATCACACACCATGTCTTTATTCAGAATCGACTGCGGATACCAAAACTACGACTGGGGCAAGATCGGCTCGTCGTCTGCTGTGGCTCGCTACGCTGCGGCTTCCAACCCTAACACCGTCATCGACGAGTCTAAACCATACGCGGAGTTGTGGATGGGCACCCACCCTTCGGTTCCCCTGAAGGCCGTCGACAACAAGGACTTGGAAGGAAAGGTCTTGAGGGACTTGATTGGCGAAAACCCCCAAAAGTACCTCCATCAGTCCGTCATCGACAAGTTCGGCTCCGATAAGGAATTGCCCTTCTTGTTCAAGGTGCTTTCCATTGAGAAGGTGTTGTCCATCCAGGCCCACCCAGACAAGCACTTGGCAGCTCAGCTTCACCGCGATGACCCCAAGAACTACCCCGACGATAACCACAAGCCGGAAATGGCCATTGCCGTGACGGATTTCGAGGGTTTCTGTGGCTTCAAGCCCTTGGACCAGCTCAAGAAGGCTTTGGAGACCGTGCCCGAGTTTCGCGAGTTGGCCACGGAAGAAACCGCCGAGAGATTTACCGTTGGTGTTTTTATCGACGAGGAATTTGAGCCAGAAAGTTGTGAGGACTTCGAGAACAGGGGATATATACAAGAGGTCTTCGGCAACGTCATGAACGCTCCAGACAATGTGGTCGCAGAAAAGGCAGCCAAATTGGTCGAAAGAGCCGAAAAGACCCCAGAGCTTTTCGAACTGTTGAATCCTGGCTTAGCCGATTTGATTCTTAGATTGAACAAGCAGTTCCCCAACGATGTGGGCTTGTTCTGTGGATGCATGATGTTGAACCATGTGCGCTTGACAAAGGGTGAGGCCATGTTCTTGCAAGCATTGGACCCCCATGCTTACATCAGCGGAGACATCATCGAGTGTATGGCCGCTTCAGATAACGTGGTGCGTGCCGGATTCACCCCAAAGTTCAAGGACGTTAAGAACTTGGTGTCTATGTTGGACTACAAGTACGACCCTGTGGAGGAGCAGAAGATGCCTTTGTTGCCATTTGCCAAGTCGTCGGGTGATGCTGACAAGTCCGTTTTGTACGATCCACCCATTGCAGAGTTTTCCGTCTTGCAGACCATTTTCCACCCCAAGGCCGGCGACGTTCAAAACTTCGATGGCTTGAATGGACCTTCCATCATTATCGCCACCAATGGAACCGGATACATCCAGGAAAAGGGCTCCGACGAGAAGATCGAGGTCCGTGCCGGATACGTCTTCTTCGTTGCCCCGGAAACGGAAATCGTTATAGAGTCCGCTTCCACCGACGAAGCCTTCACCACGTATAGAGCTTTCGTGGAGGCATAAGCAAAAAACGCCTTCGTTTGGAGCGTTTTTTTCCGTTAGAGCGATTGTGAACCCCAGGTTAGGTAGTCGCCTGTTTATAGTCCTGTGCAGGAATACATTCGCACACCATCTTCTAGAACACGAAGCCCTTGTTCCACTTGTCCCGTATTTGAAGCTCTATTCATCATTCCACATTCTTAATTCACTGGTATCATGTGTAATTCAGAAGCAATACTGCACACAACAATTCCTCACATGCAGGTCAACCCGGAAAGCGAAATACCCATACAGTCCGCCAATCCCCAAGACCCCCTATCAGATCTGGAAATTGAGCCACCCACTAAGGAATGGCCCAATAAGGTTGAGACCAGCGACTTAGATTCTCGTTCAGTATTTGTCAGTAATCTCAACTACCACACTGGCCCAGCGGAACTCGAGGCTCTTTTTGCCGATATCGGCCCAATTCGAAAGGTCACCATTCTCATAGAAAAACAGTCGGGATTATCCAAGGGTCAGGCGTACGTAGCGTTTGAATATGTGCTGAGTGTGGAACAGGCCCTAAAAAAGAGTGGCACCATTTTGAACAGTCGAGAAGTCAGAGTTCACCCCAAGTATACCTTCAAGAACCCAAGGTCTTCAAGAGGCCGAGGAAGGGGCCGGGGCCGGGGCCGTGGCTGGGGTAGGGGAAAATCCAGCTAGGAGGCCACTTTCGAACATTTGAGAATGGCAGTCGGAATCACGAAATAAGATGGAATTATGATGGAATGAGAAGAAATGGTGAGATGAATTGGTGAGATGATTTTTGTAGATCTAGACCAGTTAGTATGACTCATTAACTGAGCAGGGAAATACAAGGTAAATTCTCATTTGATATCATCATGCATTCACCAAATCATAACATCCGTTCAATCAGCACCAACCAGGGATAATAAGAACAAGGATCATCAGGGTCAGGAACAAAGGACATAACCAGGAACAATCAAAGATTCAGGGACACCGATGTAAACCAGGACGAGAAATGATTATGGGGAATTGGGTATAAATCGCTTAGGAGCTTCTGAATTTCATCATCTCTCAGATAGCGGCCCCATCTTACCTGCATATAGTCGCGGCATCGCATGCGCAAAAATCCACTAAATTCACCTCAACCCTCCTAGGCATCTCTCCATCCACGTAAATGGCCAACCCAAGACAGCGCAGAAAGGCCCGGTCGTCCATCGGCCGCCATACCGTCCGTGACAAAGAGCAGCTGAAAAAGATCAAATTGCGCACACACCCCATCATAAAAAAGCATTGGAACCCCAAGTTGACCTTGAAGCAGAACTATAAGCGACTCGGCTTGGCCGTCAATTTGAACGGCAAGTACAACATCAACGAGCCCCTTTTGGAGACAGCCGAAGAGCGCAGGGAACGGTTAGACAAGGCTACCGAGCCCCCAGTCCAAGTTGCTGACGATGAAACCGACCCCGAGAAGATCCCTCTTGGGGAGGCTCGCCTCATCCGTGGCGAAGACGGCGAAGTCAAGGAAATTGTCTATGGTAAGATGGAACCCAAACCCACCAAGCCGGTGGAGGAGACAAAACACTCTGTGATTGAGGAGATGGTTGAGTATTCTCAGAACCACTCTCGTAATGAGAAGGAGTTAATTCCTTCCGAAAGAGAAAACGACTGGCTTTTCGACTTGTATGAAAAGTATGGTGACGACTATGAAGCTATGAAATGGGACAAAAAATTGAACCAGTTGTTCCTCAGCTCAGGTCAATTGAAGCAAAAGATCACCAGGTGGAAGAAGTTCAACGGCATTCAGTAAAGTCTTTATCTGAGCTTATATGAAAGCATGAGAAATAACCCAGATGAGCAAACCAGCTCTCTAAAATGATCAAACGTTGTATTGGAGCTGTGATTATAACATGCTAGAAATGCCCCGCCTCTTGCTTCTGAGACAGCATTGTGTTGAAGGTGAGCAAGAAGAGCGAAGTAATTTATCACTGTCTTGGTGGTATTGAAGTCAAAGGTTCGTCTAATGAATTCATTGGTTCCTTTTGCATGAATTCAACGATTTCATTTGGTCTAATTCCAATTTTCTGTTGGATGGAAATAAATTAATAGGTGCCGTTTAGCTTCTAGTCTAGCGGTTCCGATTTGGTTGGTCTTTAAGTCCGATATGGCTCGTAGTAATTCCTTGGTCCTTTTTTGACTGTTAAATGCTTTCCTTGTTCTGGTCCCTTGGTATTGATTTCATAGTCTGGTGATAATTAGTTGAAAATCCCTTTGGAAGTTATTCAACTTGATATACTGTTAGCTTCGAAAGCATGACTGGGGTAAGTTTCCCTTCAGGATGACGCCCTTGGAAGTAATCAAAACACGTACTAATTGTATTTAGATGGAAACAAAAATGGTAAGCAATAGTTTTGTAGTGGGAAGCCCGCTTTATATGTACTTGTGTTTGTGGCTGCAAATGTGAAACGCGCAGTGCATGGTTGTAAGTTTGAAGGGCGCATTGATGTAAGTTTGAGGGGTACATGGTTGTAAATTCTATCTAAGTTTGAGGGGTGGATGGTTGTAAATCTATATGGTGCATGAAGTCTATATAAGGGGCTTGCCCCCCGGCAAAAAAAGAGGCAAAAAGGAAGGCAAGAATACAACAAGGCAGGAATGAGGAGAGTGGCGTGAATCACGTCTTTTCGTTGTGCAAGACCTTTTCCATAACATCATTCATAATCGGGCACAAGTTGGAGGATCTATAAAGCTCGGGCAAATTCAGATAGTGACCTTCGCCAGAGGTGCTTGCTTCTGTCAGACTCAGGTTCTGATTTTCAATCATTTCCACAAAAGTTGGGTCGATCGGGAGCTTTCCCAAGAAAGGAATATTCAACGTCTGGCTTAGAGCCTCTCCTCCGCCAGAAGAAAAGATATTGGTGCAGTCTGCGCAGTGGGGACATATAAATCCAGACATGTTCTCGATGATGCCCAAAATGGGGAAGTTGACCTTTTTGCAGAAATTAATCTCCTTACGAACATCTGCAGTGGCCACTTGTTGCGGGGTAGTGACAATTATGGCCCCGTCCACTGCCTGGACATACCGGAGCTCCTCAGCTATGGCAATGTGCTCGTCCGAGGTGCCGGGTGGCGTGTCTATAAGCAAATAGTCGAGCTTGTTGCCGTTGTTCCAGATCACGTCCTTCAAAAACTGGCGGATCATGGCGGTTTTTTTGGGGCCTCGCCACACCACCGATGAGTCTCTGCTGCCAAGGAGGAAACCTAGCGACATTAGCGAGATGGAGCCAGTGACGACACTGGAAGATGCTTGATCCGTTGACTCTGTGCGCTTGCAAACAGCAACAGGTACCCAGCCTTGCGTTGATTGGTGGACCTTCTTCTTCTCCACGCCAAACATTCGGGGCATGGAGGGGCCGGTCAAGTCTATGTCTAGAACACCCACATTGAAGCCTTTTAGTGCGAGCGTGAGTGCTGTTTGGGTGGTGACTGATGATTTTCCAACACCGCCTTTTCCAGAGAGAATGAGGATCACGTGCTGGACGTTGGCAAGTGACCGAGGTGTTTCGGTCTCCATGCGAATTATTCGGGAAGGGGACTTGGGATGGCGTTATCTGGTTTAGATTACTAAGTGCGGTCTTGATAACTCAGCGGACTGCAGATACAAAATTGGACTGCAGGCAATTGATCACACCAGCCACTTTGTCAAAATAAACGGAGATTGACCCTTCAAATATTTATTTTGTGGAGGCTTAGGAAAATATTTGTCTTTTGACTTCAGCCAGAGTGGTAAGTCAGAGTGGTAAGTTCATACAGAAGGTCTCATAGCATCAGAAATCAATAGTAACTGTTTAAAAAGCCAATGCTTATGATTGAGAGATTAAACTATAACTGGAAGCTTGTAATTCTCTTATTTCTTCAGATTGATATCAACAAAGGAGTGGGGAATCTATTTAATCTTAATCGTGTAAACACCCGTGCACCACAATAGAAAAACCTAGACACCATATCAGAAAAACCCACACACCAAAACAAAATACACCCGTACACCAAAACATAATAAACCCGTGCACCCGACATAACTGGTCACGTGGACTTGCACGTGACATTGCCACGGAGCATACCGACACGTGCAAGTTGCACGTGGCATATCTACGACATATACACCAGTGCACCGCCTACAGAACACGCAACAGCATCTACATTAGCAGCATGGAATCCCGGTACTCCACGTCGGCCCACCAGCGGGATATTCGAACTCAGCTCTTCAGTACTCCCCCGAATCAGTTCCTGAAGCATTTCGACAGTAGAGCTCCCCTGCGCACACAGTCGCCCTACGAAAAACCCACCCAGATCTCCGCCAAGCACAACGAAGCATTCTTGCTGTCGTTAGAAGGCCAGAATAATGATGACATGGACCAAATGAGTCTGAAGGTATCGGCGCTCAAAAACTTGGGTGTACGCATGGGAACAGAAATCAACAAGTCCATCAAACTCAATGACGATATCACCAACAATTTCGAGTCCGGCAAAATCACCCTCAAAAACACCTACAACAAAATGGTGGTGATGAGCCGGCGCGCGGGAATTTCGTGGAAGGTGTGGCTTCTTTTCTTTTGCATTTTTTTCGCGTGGTGTTTTTATGTATGGGTGTTTTAGGATGGGATAGAGCCGGCAGAGCTGCCTCTATCCTCAACCAGAGTCGAGGCAGAGTCGAAGTAGAGTCGAACAGAGCTGAAACAGAGCTGAAACAGAGCTGAAACAGAGCTGAAACAGAGCTGCATCAGTTAGTGAAGCATATGAAACAGAAACGAAAATCTCATATGAAACACTCATTGCAACAGATAGATTATGAAACAGATCTGAAACAGCGATTTGGCATATGAACCAGTTAGTGAAGCATATGAAACAGTCAGTGCAACAGAGATCATATGAAACAGAGCTGAAATACCGAGTCGGCTTACGAAACAGTTAGTGAAGTCGAGGATTCAGTCAGTGAAGCAGAATTCAAGAGTCAGTGAAGTAGAATGACTAAGTGTGACTATGACTTTTACTATGTATATGACTGTCACTATGATTGTGACTATGGTTTATAACTATTACTGTGACTTTGACTATGACGGAGAAAGTGGGGATTATACAGAAGGTGAACAGAAAGTGAAGCACTGAATACGAAACAGCATCTACATCTGGACAGAAAGTGAACAGGATTAAACAGCATATTTGGACAGAAAGTGAACAGGATTAAACAGCATATTTGGACAGAAAGTGAACAGGATTAAACAGCATAACTGGACAGAAAGTGAAATAGACTGGGCTTGGATCTGGAAGAGTCAGTGAAGCGGAAGTGAAACATGATCTGGAACATGATCTGAAACATGATCTGAAACATGATCTGAAACATGATCTGAAACAGCTTATCATCACTGTTGAAGTGAAGACGGATTTAAAACTAACCAACCAGAAGGAGAACATGATCTCAAATACAACACACCAACTAGATCTAAGGAGGTATTGATTTTGAATCAGATATATCGAATGGTGAGTCTGACAATGGATCTATTTCAGAATATCAAACCCATCATAGTTGAACAGAATCTAGATCTGAAACAGAAAGTGAAACAGAAAGTACAGCATATCATATCTGAGAAATCGCCAAAAGCAGAAAGTGAAACAGGATGAACAGTTGAATTGAGGCATGGAATCTAGAACAGCATATATTAATCATAAAGTGGTATATATTAACTATGGGAACGCAACAACATCTGAAAGAACATCCGACATCTGTCATGTTTTTCAACCTATGTTTTCGTATATATATTAATATACAGGGATATGTGAGTTGTATCTTACAAGACCAAGTTCTACCTGAGGTGTGACGGGTGAAGATCCAGAAACCAGCTCATAGTACATGACTGGTCGGCATACACCACATCTACGAAGTACTTTACTCCGTACATACCAGGTATTTTTTGACAGTACTACTACACTATGAACTACAGTCACTACTACTAAAACGGACTACTAATATGTTACTATGTACTACTACCACTGACTACTACTAAAACAGACTACTACTAAAAGAGACTACTAATATGTTACTATGTACTACTACCACTGACTACTGACTACTGACTACTTTATCGACTATTCAGAACATTTTAACCTACTAACAATATAGGGGTATATAATGGAAGCTAGTCAAGAGTTCCTTCAAGTAGCGTAAAGTAACTCTTTCTATACGTTGGTGATGTAGTTCCCATTATGGTAGCCATCCCATTGATACTATATCCTAGACTTCGAAATTGGTACCTTTGTAATCAATGACTTTTGAAACCAGAGTTTAGGCTCCAATTAACAGTCGGCACCATCTTGACGTTGGTATGATGCAGCAACTTACACTACTACAGTACTACTACGCTACACTACGCTACACTACGCTACACTACGCTACACTACGCTACACTACGCTACACTACGCTACACTACGCTACACTACACTACGCTACACTACAGTACTACTACACTACTACACTACTACACTACTACACTACTACACTACTACACTACTACACTACTACACTACTACACTAC
>NKZI01001609.1:0-57241 GCA_002370645.1 Metschnikowia sp. 00-154.1 | reverse complement strand
TGTGACTTAAGCGCTGTGCGTAAATCACGCAAGCTCAGTCTTTGTGCTAACACATATGCGTAATATACTCACGCGTTAACACTTAGTGATACTGTAACAGTAGTGTAATACTACTTAATGATACTGTAACATTACTTAGTGATACTGTAACACTACTGTAACACTACTTAATAGTACTGTACACTATTTAATGAGAGTGTACTTGAAAAACCACTTGATGAAGATGATTTGGAACTACCATGGTACATCCAGTGTCTGCAAAACTATTCAAATATTGAGGAGTGAATGAATGTATAGAAGTACATGTATGAATGTAAAAATATAGAAGCATGGACGTAACTGTAGAAGTGTAGAAATGTAGAAATGTAGAAGCATAGACGTGGCTGTAGAAGTGAATTCAAACGTATAGTAGTTAATATAGGGGTACAAGTCTAGACGTTAAGAAGTGGAGATGTACATGCATAGAGGTGAAATGTGTGTGTTAGATCCATCATAAATAGTACCGTACCTATTGAGGTATTTTGAGCCTACAATGTCTAATCCTAACAATGGCCACTTCAAGACGCTGCAGCCCAACATTTTACGATGTTGGGATAGAATTCATCGCTATTGTTCTCGTGCGAAGTCGCACGCCCTCTCCTCTAAAAGTACTTAAGTACCTTAGATTCCTTCCTCGGAGGCGAGAGAAGAATAATCGGCGAATGAACATAGTAACTAGAGTACCTGACGTAAACCGGAGTATAACAAAGTGAATATAGATAGAATTAAAGAAGTATCAATATAGACCCGAAGTGGCAGTACAGGAAGTAAATGCATAGACAATAAATTACGAACCTTTCATTACGTTCATTCAATATTATTCTCACCAACATTATTCTCATAAGCAATTTTAGGATTTACTTAGTCTTTAATGGTAGTTTTTTTATTGCCGGGTAGCGTGCAGTAGTAATTTTACTAGCTGTCAGTATATATAGATATAGGTTTGGATGTGGATAGAGTAGAGTATATAAGGGTAGAGTATATTAGGGTAGAGTGTATTAGGGTAGAGTTTAGGGTAGAGTTTAGGGTAGAGTTTAGGGTAGAGTTTAGGGTAGAGTATATAAGGGTAGAGTAAATAAGGGTAGAGTATATTAGGGTAGAGTTTAGGGTAGAGTATATAAGGGTAGAGTAGACTATATTAGGGTGATTGTTAAGAGATTGCTGAATAGTACCATAATGACTGATAAAGGTCCAGTAATACCTACATAATACTCAATAAATGATACATAATCCTAACTGATTGATAATACCATAGACTCATCTATTTCTGGGTTCAATCTCTTACTACACACCACTATGTCATCTCTACTACATTATGTTTGGACAAGCTATAGTCCTACAAACATGAAGTCAATAAGTATGAAGTCAATAAGTATGTAGTACTCTAAAAACTTGTCTGATATGTAGTAGTCAGTAAATTATGTAGTAGTGTGGACTTCCACTTCCTACTAGTAGTATCTGGTAAGCACCAACCGCTAAGTGTAAGTAGTAGAGTAGTAGAGTAGTAGAGTAGTAGAGTAGTAGAGTAGTAGAGTAGTAGAGTAGTAGAGTAGTAGAGTAGTAGAGTAGTAATAGCTGAATAACTTAATAGTAGGCAACGTATACTCTTCTGAATACTAGTTGATCTAACTGAATTACTATTCTTATTGAAATTAATATCACATCAAGGATAATGAAACTTAGCTTCACTAAGATGCTCTAAAATCCTACCAAGTGTATAAAGCCATAACGAAAGCATACGAAAAGTAGAAGGACTCTTATACAGTGATGATAGCTTCCAACGAGTATGATCATAGGATGATCATATTACTACTGTTCAGTACTACTACACTACTCCACCACTACTCCACAACTACTCCACCACTACTCCACCACTACTCCACCACTATACATCACCACTATATTCTACAACGATACATCACTTTACTATAATACAGTATACTCCATACTCCATACTTCATACTCTATACTCTATACTTCATATTCTATACTTCATACTCTATACTTCATACTCTATACTTCATACTCCATACTCCATACTTCATACTCTATACTTCATACTCTATACTTCATACTCCATACTCTATACTCCATACTCTATACTCCATACTCCATACTCTATACTCCATACTCCATACTCAGTACTACTATGATACTGTACTAGATTCCCATAGTTATATGGAAACTTCTCTTTATACTGTTAGCTTCACATGGGACTAGCACTTCTAATACCTTCTTAAGTATCAAGCTTAAGCCCTTGGAATAATTCAGATATACCATTCTTAATAGAATTATTAGCTGAAATAAACAACACTATTGTTCCCGAAGAAGTTCTGATGATGTGAGTATTTTTATAGATGTTAGAATGCCCTTTGCGGGACATTAAGAAAAGCTTTTAGATACTTCAGACGAAGAGTCTATGATAACTGGATTTCTCACCGGAATATTATAGTGTACCTTGATATAAAACTACTCTAATCTACTCTAGTGTAGTCTACTCTATGATGATACTCAATGACACTAGCTCTCATACTATGTCATATACACTATAGAAATATAGTAGATACAGAGTAGATGAGTAAATATATAGGAAAGTAAGTTAATGTATTGGCTGATCACGGTAGTTGTAGAGACTACGTGGTCAAGCTTCAAGCAGAACCAGACCATTATGTTCTCTTGTTACTGATGCTTTTAGTATACCAGTATTGATAGTGATATGAGTAGTAGTAGTAGTAGTAGTAGTAGTAGAGTAGTAGAGTAGTAGGGTAGTAGAGTAGTAGGGTAGTAGAGTAGTAGTAGTAGTAGTAGTAGTAGTAGTAGTAGTAGTAGTAGTAGTAGTAGTAGAGTAGTAGAGTAGTAGGGTAGTAGAGTAGTAATACTCTTGATACTGATAGTGGTGGTTCTACTTTCTACAGTTTCACTTTCACCAAATTGTACCAGGTTGGTGAAAGTGGTCTGTTGGTAATCTCTCGACAGATATGCTATTCATATAACGACCTACTTTCTTCTGAAAGAACAACCCTCGGTCAACTTGGCCTTACCACCGGAAGGAGTGCACAAGACAGTGGCACAGTTGTCGCAGGTGACGGCGGTTTGAGCGTGGGAAAACACCGTGGTGATGTTCAAGCATCCCTGGCACTTGACGTCCATGAAGTAAGATCTTGGCGATTGCACCAAAGTCTTCAATTTGTGCTTTTGAGCCTCGGAAGCTGGGTTTGGGTGCAACAAGTCTTGAACTAAAACCTATTTGTTAGTATTGGTGATTAAGGTAGGAATGAGGTAGGAATGAGGTAGGAATGAGATAGAAATTGAGGTGAGAACAAAGTGTGAGACTGAGTGAGGAGTGGGACTATGGAGTGCGCACAAGGGACTTCGAGTAACACTGGAATATTCTGACGTCTCAGTCCAGTGCTCATCAAATATCAACACATTAAATGTGTAGTCAGACCAACCACACAATTACACCACACAATTAAACCAATGTTCCAAATAATGTTATCAAAAAATGTCAATGTCAATGCCAATGCCAATGTCAATGTTCCGTTTCGATTGTTTTAGGCTGATCACGTTCATTCTGTTTATGTGAAATGTAAACTTGTGAAATTGTAAGTGGTGGGAACTGGGAATAGTGGGGGTGAGTGGTGAGAAAATGGTTGTAATTTGAGGGTCATTTTAGGGATAATCAAGGGACAATCGAGGATGTTCGCGAACTCAAGGAGTCCAAGTGAGGGACATTTTAAAGACCATTTTTACAGCCTCGCAAGCCTCACAGCATTTACAGCCCCGCATTTCCTTTTCCTTCACTTGGTGCTCTTCATGAAAACTGACAATTTGCCCCCATCCAAATGCACCCCTAGAGTGACCCTTAAACCGCCTCAAATCACCTTGTAATGAGCGCTTAATATTGTCCTTAAATGCCCTTAGGTTAACCTCTAATATTGACCTTGAATGACCTCCAACACTGACTAACTTTCCGGATTCTGGCTTGGATACTTTTTAGCTGGACTCTAGTTTGGTTCTGGTTTGATCTGGTCTGGTCGAACCTGGATCGGCTGACTATGGTTGTCTTTTTGACTGCTTGGTTCATACTGAACCCCCTTATCTCAGGCTGGTGGAACCTCTATCTCAAAC
The DNA here is from genome assembly GCA_002370645.1 of Metschnikowia sp. 00-154.1. Lineage (NCBI taxonomy): Eukaryota > Fungi > Ascomycota > Pichiomycetes > Serinales > Metschnikowiaceae > Metschnikowia > Metschnikowia sp. 00-154.1. The sequence goes on along the minus strand of NKZI01001609.1, from coordinate 53,071 downwards.
TTCTATGTGCAAACTCTGGATCCTGATCTTCTCTTTGATCTGTGATGAATCATTCGGTAACAATCCTTAAACGTTTCAATTCGGACTTCTAAGTCACGCCACACATACCATTTTATCTAACTATTCAACAAGCTTGTAAGTGTTCAGAGAAGATTTTTTTCACAGACTGCCGCGGCCTGGCACCTGCAGGACCCCAAATTTGGGCTGGTGTACGGAGGTGGAGACCTTAGTGTGGAGGCGCGAAGATCCCCAGGGCGCTACTTGGGTACGATCATCCGCATCACGTGTCTCATGGGACTGTCTTTTGTGTGCAGGTAAAACAACATCACCAGCTCCCCATACTATACATCATCAGCTCTACGATCCGGTCCGGTCGTGATCATTCAATCAATTTGTATATATATTTTTTTTTCGTATTTGGTCTCCTTGCCTTGGATGACGTGCCACTGGGGCCTGCTTTCATTACAAACTGACTATAATTACTAGGCCGCCTAGTGTATTCAATGAATGGATAGACTGTGGCGGCCGAAACTCCCACTTGTGTTGAGCTTCTTACAATATGCCATAAACAAGAGCTTTCTTGCATGCTCCCTTTCTTCGCATCAAAGCTGCTTGTGCTTCTTCTGCAATATTCTTTCATGCCCACTTCACCAACGACAAATTAGAGGTACTCTTGAAAAGTCATGGGAACCATGTAGTGTACCGTTTCGCTTCTTGGCCAAAATCTTGTTGTAGCCGAGATTACTTGGAGCCTCGCTTCACTTTTCTCGGTGGTGTAACCGGTCTGCTATTTCCCATGCTGTTTGGTGGAGGATACCTGGGTTTCTTATCAGCAGGCTTTAAGATCTGGAACAGGCACAACAAACTCTCATCCACGCTCATCATGGCACCGGCATTGTCGAACTCTCCACAGTAGTTTGGCGCAGAGAACAATGTCACCAATTGTCTTTTGGAGAAGAACTCGTATCCATCCTCGACCACTTGATGCGCCCGACAAATCAAGTCCATGTCGTGTTTTTGTAAGAATCGTGACACAACGTCTGGCCCAAATGTGAAGGAAACACCACGGTCGTTTTCTGACCAGCCGGCTATGTCCTTGTCGGGATCAGACCACAACAAGTCGCACAACAACCCAACGTCCGGGATATCCGTGGGTCTCATGACTCTTCTAATTTGTTCCATGGAGTTCAAGTCGGGAGACAAGCCTCCGTGCATGGTGAAGATCTTTTCGTCGATGATGGCGGCAATGGGCAAGCAGTTGAAACAATCGGTAAAGGTTTTCCACAATTTGATGTTGTATCTCCTTTTGCACTCGTCGTAGAAACCGTAGATTCTATTGATGGAAGCACACTCATGGTTACCTCTCAAGATAAAAAAGTTCTCAGGGTATTTGATCTTGTACGCTAACAACAAGCAAATGGTCTCCAAGGATTGTTTGCCTCTGTCCACGTAATCACCCAAGAACAAGTAGTTGGCCTCGGGAGGGAACCCGCCGTACTCAAAGAGTCGCAATAGATCGTAGTACTGGCCGTGGATATCGCCACAGATTTTGATGGGCGCTTCCAACTCCAATAAAATGGGTTGCTGGATGAAGATCTCACGGGCTTTGGTGCAAAGAAACCGGATTTCATGCTCTAACAAGGTCACTTGTTTGCCCGGCCGAGAGCCTCTGACCTCCAACAATCTGTCGACAATGGAGTCGATATCGGCTTCCTGGAATTCAGACATGGCTATCTTTGGCGATATGGAATGGATTAATTTGGGGGACTAGCTCTAGAGACGAATTTGGACGTCGTCAATCGGCGAAGTAATGCACTGGGACCTTGAAAGGAGGAGCGGAGGGGAAGGTCGGAGCCAGTGGTAGCCTCGTATTTTGGTTTTCACGGTGATGTATATAGATTAGGCCTAAAGTGGTGGGGGAAGCTCTAAACCAATCACCGAATGCCGCCGGATGTTCGCCACGGAAGTTGCTTATTTATGGGGGGGAAAAACTGGCAACAGAAGGAAAAAAGGGGGAGGGGGGCCACGTGGTAAGGCACAGGGGCGAGCAGGCGGAGGGGATGTAAATCGGGGGAGCCCAGGGGGAATATAGTAGGGTGAAAAGAGGGTGAGCCGTAGAAAAAATTTGAAATATCAATAGCCTGCCAGAAGCGTTTTGGGAGCGCACAGATGGTGTACAGCAATTAGGGGATGAAGCGAAAACGACATTTTCGCCTTTTTTTTCTTTTTTTTTTTTTGGTTTTTTTTTTTTTTTTTTTTTTTTTGGTTTTTTTTTTTTTGATATATTATTATTTTTTTTTTGCCTCCCGCGACTTTCCTCCCACGACATTCTCTGCCCCCCCATGCAGATTTGCAACTATCCACTTTGATCCCTGGACACACGATGTTTTTTCTGCTGGGTGGCAAAAGTCAGGGTGGACCCAAAAAGGCCGGCGGCAAGGGGGGTCAAGAACCTTATGGACCTAAAAAGAGTCATGATGACTTTGACGGTGACACAGACAGAGCCAGTGGCGGTTGTGGGGGTATCCAAACCCGTGCCTCCGCCCTGCGGTGCCAGCCCTAGCCCTAGGCTAACACCAATCTGTGGAACACAGTGGCGGCCCAAGTACCACATGTTAAGACTGGGGAAAGAAAAGGAGGGAAGAAGATGGAAAGAAGCAGGACAACGAAAAGCAATAGAATTGCAATTATATTTTTTATTTGCAAGAGAATAGTATTACCTGCATATAACCACTATTCGCTTCGCCCTCCTGTTAAAGTCTCCCCCGCCCCACACTTTTGGGGTGTTTCCTGATCAATTGCCTATTATTGAAGTGTCTTTGTTGCCAGCATAGCAATGTGGTGGGATGGTGTGCAACTCGCAATGTCCTGTTTAGGACAGAAGCCGCGCACGCGATTCATAGTACGACATTTTCTCCGGCACACAAGATCTTGTCGCATGCCGGTCGTTGTTTTGATTGTCGGCCCTCAAACCAGGAGCCGTGGACCCGCGCCTTCCGACACGCCATTCCGCTTGAGGCACGGGCCTGAACCGGTCTAAAAATACCCATATCTTCCCTTTTGGGATTCTCTTATATGGTCCATGTCGGGATGCACGGGTCCGGCGTGTCCTTTCCAAATCCCATTGGGAGCCAAGTTTCATGGGCAAAGAAATATTGTTGCATCATGGCTATATTATGGGTCGTATGGGTCGTGTGGGCTTCCGTATGGGGCAATACGCGGTTTACAGTTGCAATGTAACAGTGAAATTTGAAATTTGAAATTTGAAAATTGAAAATTGAAAATTGAAAATTGTTTGGATGTGGGAGATCCGGGCTCATGACTATCCTTAAAGTTCTTCCATTCTGTCTTTTCTATTCAGTTGGTTTTGTTTGGACAATTATTTGCTGAGGTACTGCGGTGCACGGGTCCGCAGCCAATACCGAGGCCACACACCAGTCCACCATTTCTGAACCAATTGAAAAGCATTCAAAACCGATCAAAAGCATTCTGAAAGCATTCTGAAACCCATTCAGAATCTGTTTCGAATTGCCCAATTGGAAAACTTACCATTCTGAAATTTTACGGTCCCCAATTTACTGATTCTCAGATTTACCAGGGTTCTGGCCAATTGGACCTCCTTCCACTCACTATGATCTGCAGTTGGCTGGCGAGGTGCGCCTAATCATTGGAGGCACGGGTGTTACCATACATCAAGTGTCTACTCCAACCACCACCCCGACTCACCAGGAGTCAAGCAAAACGTCATCAGATTTTGACTCAAAAAAAACTGATTTATGAAGATTGATACGAGACTGACTCCATTGATTTATGAAAACATCATTGACCCATTGACTTGACTCATTACTTGACTCATTACTTGATTCATTGACTGATACTAAATTATGAGTGCGTTTCCTAATGAGTATACGATGAGACTAGTGGCAGATGCAGACTCCAAACCGTGTGCCATATGCTACAAACCCACATCCACGGTTTTGGTGGCAGCCAATAAAGGCGACTTTTTCTACGTGTGCCCAATGCACTTGAAGGACCCGGCCCTCGCTGCACCCGTACATCCGGAGTCATACACCCAGCTTTTAAGCGATAAGAAGGTCTTGGAGGAGCAAATCCGCAAGGCAAATATTACGGCAGAGAAAAATAGACCCTATTCCTGGAACAAGTTGGCCTCCACCATAGGTTTTACCGAGAAGGAGACAGATAAAGGTAAAGATAAGGAGGAGAAGGAGAAAGACAAAGATAAAGAGAAGGGGAAGGAAGAAAAGTCGAAAAATTCATACCAGGATTATATCAAACAGGCGAATTCGCTTAAAAAAGAGCTTGAAGAGTTGAATGCTACTATTTCTAACTTCCTGTTCAAAAAGTACACTTTAAACAGTGACTTTTACAAGGCCAGAGTGAATGCTAAAGTGCAGGGAGCTTTACGGGCCAAACGACAACAAGAAATTCAAAGTGGAACTTTTTTTCCCAGTGCTCCAACGTCTAAACCAGGGTCTTCTTGATCAATATGATATTTGGGGTTTTAAAGCGTTCCTGGACTATTCTGGACTATTTTAAACTAATTTCGGTTGTTTTGGACAACTTGGACTAATTTGGGGTGTTCCTCGACTGTTTAAGTACAAGTCCATAGAATCCATTTGATCCTCGGATTTCAAAGTTATTGAGGAAAGAAGATAATGTCACGAGAGGGTACTTGATGCTATGAAGATTATGAAATTTTCATGATATAATGAGACAGTCTTCTGATATCCGGCCCGAAGAGACGCCTCTACTACATCTTCATTGTTCACGTCACGTCAAGGCAGAAGTGATCAATGTATAGATGTATAGGTGAATGTGTGATGATTCAGAGTCTACAGTCTGGTTATGGAGTCTGCAGTCTGGTTATGGGATATCTCGGTATCAATCATACAATCACATGACTCAGATAAACCAGTGGTTCTTAAAAACTCCAGCTCTACCACTACCATTCACCAGACCAGGGCCAAGACTTTGTTAGGTACAACAACATAGTCAGTGTCAGTCAGTGTCAGTCAGTGTCAATCAGTTTATCAATCACCACTGAGTATTCATAGCAATAACTTTAATACTACTGGTAGTAGTTTATTCAGTCACTGATGACTTAGATAATAATAACGTTTCGTCATTATAGCATTAAAGAACACCAGATCTATTCTGATCCTGTTAACGAATGTCAAGACCAATCATTGTCTGATAAGAGTTCAACTGTTAGTGATAGATCCACTCTTTTCACTGTTAGTGTGTTTCCACTATTTCATAAGTGGCTTGTAATCCGTCAATGCTGACTATATTCCACCGTAGTTCACGGCCCTCTCGTCGAACCAGTTCTCCCAGTTATCCACAGCCCCCCTGGCCACCGAGCCTCCGATAAAGTCCATGTTGCCCTCGAGCATCTCGAACTTGAAGGGTCCCAAACCAACGGTGGCTCTCCAGAACTCTCGCGACGACTCGCCTTGGCGGAAGACTGCCTCGGGGTCGGCCATATCGCCATCCTCTTCAAGATCCCCTCCGCTGCCTGCACCCACAGAGCCCTTGGTGTTGATGTGGTCCGCTATAAGCTTAGCCAACTCCTCCTCCACCAAGTGTTTGACCTTGTGTACTGGTCTGGCATCGAACAAGTCCTGTTTGTTGACGGCAAACAAGAAATCCACGCCGTTGGGTGTTTTTTCCGTGAGCGAAAGCAAGTCCAAAAGCATCTTGGCTACGGCTGGCAAACGGCCTTCTTGCGCCAAACTCATGCTGGAAGCATCAATTACGAAAACAACGCCTTTGAGGTTGGACACCTGGATCTGGTCCTCGATCATCTTGCGTAGTAATTGCGAGTACTTCAAGTGGCCCGGGTAGTCTATGAGCTGGTAAGACTTGGCAATAGATGCGTTGGAGAATGGGAGCTGGATGGACGCCACATTGTGTTCAAGTGACGATACCGTGGGCACGATTTTCTTTTTATTGTCTCGCCGTTCCTCGGTCAAAAGGTGGAAGAGACTAGTCTTTCCTGCGCCATTGGGCCCCACCACCAAATAAGTGGGCCGAGCCATTTTGGACGCCACCTTATGGGTTTTCTGTGACCTGAAAGCGTACGTGGATGCCACGAGCACCACGAGGCCCACCACCACGGTCAAAAGAACGATTTGCACTTGATCCATAGCTCTTCAAGTTGGAGCGTGGTGTGTCAAGTTGAGCGCACCTGGATGCACGGGTGCACGGGTGCAACCCGACTGCAATGGACCTTGAAGTGTCAATGATAGACCCCATGGAAATGTTCCAATTGAAAGTATAGATTTGGGAATAGGAAGATTGACCAATGAGAATCAGTCAAGAGAATTAGTCAAGAGAATCAGTCAAGAGAATCAGTCAATGAGAATCAATCAGTCATGAAAATCAATGGTTATACCCAACTATCAGGATAGACTCGATTCTACCCCATTATATTCTCTTCAGCGATAGAGTCCTATTCAGGAAATCGTTCTAGATCTATGTGTTATTGAGTCCCTGATTAGACTAATAGGAACCGTTTGTCATTCCCTTGAGTAACTATAGGGGGCCATTTCCACTGAAACGTTTAGCTTTAGTTAAGCATAGAGTCGAAAGTATTCAGAAAGTATCCATAATCTCCATAGTCTCATAGTCTCATAGTCTCATGGTCTCATAGTCTCATGGTCTCATAGTCTCATGGTCTCATAGTCTCATGGTCTCATAGTCTCATAGTCGCAAGAAAGTCTCCACAAAGTTCCAAAGAGTCTGCCAACTCTCCTGAATCTCCCCCTCTTTACCCCACAGAAGATCTCATCCGAGTCTCCAGTATTTAACAAAGAAAAGAAGAAGTTCAGAGAAGACAAAAAAGAAGACAAAAATAAAAGAAGAAGTTAAGAGAAGACAAAAAAGAAGACAAAAATAGGCAAACAAATTAGGAGTTAAGAAAGAGAAAAAAAAGGTTACTTCAGAAAAGAGAAAAAAGAGCGGAGCGAACGAGTCTTTATATACTCTCCCATTTCTCACCCCGCCCTATTTAATTGCAGCCACCAGCCATGCAGGAACAGCCACTGTAGCCCCCTTATTTCTCCATTGCATCAAACATCAATATTATTTAATACGTATATTCACATATAGAGCTTTATTATATACAACAAAAAGAAAAAAAAAATAACTCTACTGGCTTTACTGTGCCTGAAGAAACATTAATATACTCCAATACTATAATATAGCACTATTCAATCCCGAAGATTACTGTTAGACCCACCATGGGCACTGTACTACCCATGTGGATGCTGAAGGCCTGCACTGGTCGATCAGATGTTGAGCGGCCGTCGGCCCTCAATACGACCTCTATTCCTCTACGCCAGACCAGTCTATATAAGGTGCGATGGTTCCTCCTTGAGGAATCATCGACGAATAAACATACAAAACACACTAGAACAGAGTACTGGACGTAAACCAGAATCTAACAATTACGAAATAGGATCAATAAAATGACTACCACACTGGGAATCACACCCCCCACCTATAGAGAGATTTCCATCAACATACCTACTCACTTGATTCTAACTTGGTTCTCACTTGATTCTAACTTGGTTCTCAGTTGGTTCCTACTTGGTTCTCAGTTGGTTCTCAGTTGGTTCCTACTTGCTTCTTAGTTGGTTCTCACTTGATTCTAACTTGGTTCTAACTTGATTCTAACTTGGTTCTAAATTGGTTCCTACTTGCTTCTCAGTTGAGACTTGGTTCTTAGCTCATGAATATCCTACTCAACCAAAAAGTTCACTCGTGTGACTAAAGATCGTCACCTGCTGAAAAATCACCTTCTGAAAGATCACCTGGTCAAAGATCGTTCACTGTTATACTATGGTGAGTGGATTTGTGATTTTGAAATGGATGATTGTGAGCCCTCTTTTTGAAATTTCAAAATTCTTCAGTGTTCTGTCGAACTGCAATCTTCAAATAATTACTACTTACTACTGACTACTAACTACAACTACTAACTACTAACTACTAACTACTAACTACTAACTACTAACTACAACTACTAACTACAACTACTAACTACAACTACTAACTACTAACTACTAACTACAACTACTAACTACAACTACTAACTACAACTACTAACTACAACTACTAACTACAACTACTAACTACAACTACTAACTAGTATACGTCGTAATCTATACTAACTGCCTGTATATATTGCTAGCAAGAAACAAGAGTGTAGAGTGCTGTTTCATACTAATCTATCATAAACTATCATGTTTGCATGTTTCGTGACTCTTAAAATGGCCATAAGAATCAAACAAAGTAGGCTCAATATACCTCGATAGATAGAGCACTACCAAAGGTGGATCTAACAATTACATATATCATTACAAACCATACAAACCACTACATCTACCATTACTAGCCTTGAATATCCGGAGTTTATTAATGATTCGGTCTGTTGCTAGCTTGATCTGTTGCTAGCTTGGTCTGTTGCTAGCTTGGTCTATCACTGTCAATTAATCTGTTCGGTAATCTATTACTTCGACACAATGCTTGCACCAGCATCCCTGGCCTTCTGGATCAACAACTGGTCCACCAATACCAACGCAGTCATGGCCTCCACAATGGGTACGGCTCTGGGCGTCACCGAAGGATCGTGTCTTCCACGTGCAGCCAAAACACCGTCCTTTCCTTCATAAGTGGCCGTGGGCTGTTCCTGCGAAATGGTGGCTGCGGACTTGAAGGCCACCGAGAAGTAGATATGTTCTCCATTAGAAATACCTCCTTGAACACCTCCGGAATTGTTTGTTTTGGTCCGCAACCGGTTATCTTGCTCGGAAAAGAAAAATGGGTCGTTGTGCTTAGACCCCGGAATGGCCGTCCCCAAGAACCCTGAGCCAAACTCAAAGCCTTTAGTGGCTGGAATCGATAACATGGCATGTGCCAACGTGGCCTCGAGTTTATCAAAACAAGGCTCTCCAAGCCCAATGGGACAATTCCGAACCACACACGTTACTACTCCTCCAATGGAGTCCTTGGCATCACGGTACTTCTCAATCACTTTGGTCATCTGGTCCCTCACACTTGCATCCGGACACCGCACAGGTCCAACACTGTCCACATGCTCTCTGGTGATAGTATGAAGAACATTCTGAAATTCCTTGTTTTGGGGATTTCTGTCCATGGAAACATCGCCAATGGATGACACAAACGCTACAATCTCCACGTTATTGGCCTTGGCCAAGATTTTCTCTGCTATGGCTCCGGCAGCCACACGGCCGATGGTCTCACGGGCCGACGACCGGCCTCCTCCGGATGCGGACTTGACTCCGTACTTCTGGATATACGTGAAGTCGGCATGCGAGGGCCGTGGGTACAAGTCAGTTTCCGAGTAATCGTGGGGCCGGTGGTCTTCGTTCATGACCATCATACCAATGGGCAGTCCGAGGGTACGCCCGTTTTCCGTGCCTGATTGGATGTGCACCTTGTCCTTCTCATTTCGAGGGGTGGAGAGCGCCAGCTGCCCCGGTCTCCGACGGCTCAACTGCGGTTGAATATCCGTTTCGCTGAGCTCCATTCCGGGGGGACACCCGTCAACAATACACCCTACGGATTTGCAGTGGGATTCACCGTATGTGGTCACGCGGAAAATATTACCGAATGTGGACATGGTGTGGATATGGCTTTTGGGCTTTTAGGTTTTTGGGCTTTTGGGCTTTGGGACCTTGGGTGGAGAGGAAATGGCCTTCTTAAGTAGGCTTAATTTTCCGCACGCCCGTACTCTGGCAGAGCATTTCAACGCACGTATCCTGCATATAACAAGGCATACTGAAGAACTGGAAACACCAAGATGTTTTAGGGAAATTTTTAGAGGGGATTTGAGGGAAGTTTTTGGAGGGCATTGAGGGGGATTGGAAGGTCGGATTTAAGATACTGGTAATGATAGTTTTTGTCCTGTATATAGTTATGGTGAACGGACTAGCACTGTATCGTGATTGGTATGACAGATCACAAGTGTAACCTGATTTGTTATGATAGATCACGAGTGAGATGAGCCTAGTCCGGTGTCCCCGAATTTTGGGTGTGCCTGAATTTTGGGTGTGCCTGGTAATTTGATGATTATGTGCCCGGAAACTCATTTGGGTTATGTGCCCTGTCGCCACGCCTACTACTAGTAAAAAAAATAAAAAAAACTCAACACTTCCTAATCTCTACTACTAAATTATACCATCTGATTAAATTACTGCTCTAGCATGCATTAAATCACACACCACAATCCCTAAAACAGCTTTTTTAAGTTTTGAATTGTGGCAGTATTTTTTAGGTTTCCTGCATCCAGTGCTACCTGCTGCTCACGTTAACATGTGAGTCATATAGCTTTCTGGGTACCACACGACTTTGTTCTTTCTTATAGTCAGTGGTAAAACGGGAGTGTTTTGGATTGTTTTAGGAGGTGTTCAAAGGTCACGTGAGTCACGTGAGTCACTATGACCTTAATCATCTTTCACTGCTGCCATTTATGGATTAGAAGCATGGGGCCAGATATCTCCAGTATACAGGAAAAAGGTTGGGATCACCTGAGTCAATGATCGGAACTGGTATTCCGGCATGAAATATGCGGTGTCACGTGATGTATACATCAATAAAATACACTTTCCCATTTCTGTCCCATTTCTGTCCCATTTCTGTCCCATTTCTGTCCCAGTTTCTTTGTGAAGTCTTACTACAAGTATAGAGAGGTTGGATATCTCTGGATGAGGACGAATAGTCTATTTTGGGAGAAGTGAGTTCCGGCCCTAAAATATGCAGTGTCACGTGATGCCCACTTAAATGTGCCCCTTCAATCCCCCACACATACGACTTCCGAAACTTCAAAACAAAAATAATCTTCTTGGGACTCCAAAAGAGATTTAGGTCAAAATATCGAAAATATAACTTTTTTGGAGGAGGATAAAATGACCTGAGTCAATAGGTCGGCACTGCAGATAAGCCCCGGAATTGCATGTATTCCTCCGGAATTGCATGTATTCCTCCGGAACTAAGGCTCAGTCTATACTTACCGCACTCTACCCTAGTCAGAATTACAGCAGTGACACCAACAGCAGTGATACCAACAACAGTATATAATTAGATAAGTAGTAATAATTCTTTTATTGATATATTTAAAGCATATATTAATATTATCAATAAACGTCGAATTAATAGTAAAACGTTCTCTTAGGAGTGATAAATTTCATAGTATCATGTTTAAACATGTGTCTTATCCACCATAGGTAGTGCTCTACCCATTTAGTTATTATGAAACCTCTCTACCTGATACTAACAATGTTTATTGTATAAGGGCTTCTACCCAGCCAGTCACCAGCCAGCTACCAGCGCGCACCTTCTCTTAGAACTATACAGTGTTTTTCAAAAGTATTCAAACTAGCGCGACAAAATGTTTCGAACCACACTAGAAAAATGTTTCAAACCAATAATTCAAAATGTTTCGTACACCCCTAACCAGTTGTTATATACAGGATAACAAGGAACCGAGTCCAGTTCAGTTCAGTTCCGTCCGTTTTGACCCTTGATTGGTACTGCAAGACCGCCAAATGTAGTACATATGAGGCAATCGTCCAGATTTAGGATTTCAGAGTATTGAATTCTAATGAAAGTTGGTGTGAAACATTATGCCATTTGGTTTGAAAGGATGTGCGAAGGGGTACAAACCTTTTTGAATCATTGGTTTGTTTAATTTTGGTAGTGTGGTTTGAACCATTTTGTCGTGCTGGTTTGAATTGTTTTGTCGTGCCGGTTTGAATCGTTTTGAAAAACACTGTATATGGCAGGTATATGGCAGGTAGGAGACTGGTAGAGGCTGGTAGAGACTGGTAGAGGCTGGTAGAGGCTGGTAGAGACTGGTAGATGGCAGGTAGGACACTGAGTAGATGGCAGGTAGGACACTGAGTAGAAGGCCATTAACAATGTCAATGTTCGTGTCAGACAAAGAGGTTTCATAATACCACAATAGGTAGATCACTACCTAAGATATACAAATATGAGCACTGATCCTGATAAGGTATGCGATAGCTTGGCCGGAATTGGCCGGAATTGAGGGCCTCGGCCGGAATTGTCCAGCTACAAGACCTCCAAAAGTCTACCACGAAAACTATTTCAACTAAAATAAAAAATGCATTATAAAGTCCGGAATTCCAGGATTCTAACCAACCCACTTTATTTTCCGTAAAATTCAAAAAAGGTCGTTTGCGTTGGGCCTTTTTCTGCTGAGGTAGCCTGGTGTACGGGTGTGGGTTGCACCCATTGGATCTCAATTCCGAGGTCGAGGTCCTTACACTCCATTAAACATCTGTGAGAAATACTTACCACAGTCACCTACCCAAAAGGTGAATTTACCAACAATCGTGTATTTACCAACAAAGGTGAATTTACCAACAAAGGTATATTTCCCCTAAAGAGGCAGGGGCGGAGTGCTGCCGAGAGATTGGTAAGCGTAGGCCCAATCACCGGACGGGTCGTTTGACACCCATATTGTTAGATTTCTATTACGTCAGGTACAGTGTTTTTCAAAAGTATTCAAACCAGCGCGACAAAATGTTTCGAACCAAGAAGACAGAATGATTTAAACCTACACTAGCATAATTAAACAAACCAATACACATAACTCCTAACCAGTTGTTATATACAGGATATCAAGGAACCCAATTAGGTTCCGTCCGTTCGTCCGTCCGTTCTGACCCTTAATTGGTACTGCAAGACCGCCAAATGTAATACATATTAAGCAATTGTCCAGATTTAAGATTTCAGAATTATATTGAATTCTAATGAATGTTGGTGTGAAACATTATGCCATTTGGTTTGAAAGACTATGCGAAGGGGTATGAACCTTTTTGAATTGTTGGTTTGAATTGTGATCAAAAAGGAGAATTAAAATTTCAATCACGTGTTAATACACATGTTTTCAGTGGGTTGCATAAGTATGGTATATCTCTCACGATTGGTGATTCATGGTTTAAATTTATGGTGAGAGCACCGTAAAACAATGATACTACCCGAAGGGCATATTTCTTACTTTTGGGTTTAATTGAGGCGCAGTCAGAATATCAAGTACTAATACCTGCTACCAAATACTGTGGTCGGACGGACGGTCACCTTGTCTGCGGGATACCTTTTCATCTGTTTTTTCTTTCACTACCACATGTCCCGTTTGATCGTTGGGCCCAAGCCAATCATGGGAAGATCAAGAAAGGCCTATGAAATCATGTTTCAAATCACGGCCACAGCAAAAGTATTTTCTATCTTTGCCTCGGAAATTATCCTCTTCCCCCTCTACTGTGGGGGTTGATCGATGGTTTGAATAGTTTTGAAAAACACTATATAAGCATCGATATACTATACTATACTACTATTCTACTACTATAGTACTACTGTTAGATTGGTTTCACGTCAGGTACTGTTTACTATGTTCATTCGTGGATAGTTCCTCAGAAGGAGGAATTTGAGCTATTTGAATAACAAAACGGGTAAAAATGGGAGATGAGATGGGGAGATGAGATAAGGTGACTGACCGGTCATTCGATGGCGAATAGGTGAGTAATCAGTCTCGGAGGCGAGTAATCAGTCTCGGAGGCGAGTAATCAGTCTCGGAGACGAGTAGATGGCTAATTGGAACTCAGAGGCTCGGAAATTACCTCTAAGGGTAGTGTGTTTACCCACGGCACTTCTAACAGGTAAATATAATTGTGTATTGATAAGTTTTTATCAAGACTATATGGTTAAAGCAGTGGATAGTGAAGAAGGAAAAGTAATATACTTAAGTATATGAGCTTAAGTATTGGAGTTAACCTTCTAGAACTGGGCAACATTGTAGTGTAGTATATAATAGGATAGGGCATAGTAATGTGGTGATGTAGTGTAGTATATAATAGGATAGGGTATAGTAATGTGGTGATGTAGTGTAGTAGTGTAGACGTAAACCTGGAAAAAGAGTAGTACGGTTCAGTATAGTCCAGGATTGACATAGTTTAGTGTCTTATATTACACAGGAGTAAAGTATAGTAGTAATGTAGTATATCATAATCTAGTAATGTAGTATATCATGATCTAGTGATGTAGTATATCATGATCTAATGTAGTACATCATGATCTAATGTAGTATATTATAATCTAGTAATGTAGTATATTATAATCTAGTAATGTAGTACATCATGATCTAATGTAGTATATTATAATCTAGTAATGTAGTATATTATAATCTAGTAATGTAGTATATTATAATCTAGTAATTTAGTATATCATGATCTAATGTAGTAAAGTAGTAGTGCATTAAATTTGAGTCTACTCCGTCTTATAGTGGTAATGGCCAATAAATACCATAGTCACATACAATTTGACGGTATGGTGCTATTGTTCTTGTGGACAGTTTTTCGAAAACACTTTTTCTTTCGAATCACTAAAAACTGTTGAACATGGTGAGATGGCCTGAATTCAAGGATCCCAAAATATATAAAGAGGAGATCTCGCTCATGGTTGGGGAGTATCGATCAAGACTACAAAAACAAATATTCTAGTCTATATAAGTCGCACAAGTTAAGAATACATTAAAGAAGGATGAACACGACTGTACCAGAATTGTTAACACTCTTGAGGAAAAACAAAATAGGCGTTCCAGTCTATGCCAGTGTTTATGGACATTCTCAACAAAAACTTCACACAGATTGCTCTGTGAAAACATCAACAAATACAAGCTTTTGTAATTTACGTGCTACAAGAATCTAGCAGATATTAAATACATAGTATCTTAGAGTACACGAAAACCAGGGTATACCAGAGGATCATAGAGTTACTATAGATTACCATAGACTACCACACTACATTAATGTACCATAGAGTATCTGAGTATCTGAGTGTTTTCTAATGAATTATTAATGGAGTACTACCAAGACTAGACCACTACCAAGACTGGACCACTACCAAGACTAGACCACTACCAAGACTAGACCACTACCAAGACTAGACTACTACTAATAAAGTATAGGATATGTTATACAGAAGTTTATAATGTAGTCTATGGGATATAGTAGTGTGGTATATAGTAGTATGGTAGTCTGGTGTGTAGCTTAGAAGTCTAGAGTGTGGTAGTCTAGTGTAGCTTAGAAGTCTAGAGTGTGGTAGTCTAGTGTAGCTTAGAAGTCTAGAGTGTGGTAGTCTAGTGTAGCTTAGAAGTCTAGAGTGTAGTGGTCTAGTATATTGGTATAACTCATCAGTTTTATGTTCATTATGGATCGGACTACCTACACTTATAGTAACTTTATGGGTGCATATAGTGGATGTAAATTATGTGAGTTTAAAGAAGGTAGTTCTTAGCCTTGGTGAGCTGAAATAATGGAGTTAGCCTTGGTGAGCTGAAATAATGGAGTTAGCCTTGGTGAGAAAATATTCGCAGTAATTCAGAGTGCGACACTAAAAAAACTCATGCACGGCCGATCATGTCACGTGATCACCTCCTTTAACTCCAGACACTAACCAAAAGAGACAATGAAAATTACATCGAATGGAAGAATAAGGTTTTCGTCTCACTATATACAGTCCCCTAATCTTTTATACAGTCCGTCCGTCTCATACTGTTGTCCTGATTGTCTCACTATATTGTCTCACTATGTCCATCTTACAGCGCATGTAATTTGCCGCATTGGGCTAAAAGTAAATAAACCAGCAACACCCATTCCACTGTAAACACCCATCCCCATAAAATGCTTCCCTCTCATCTCCCACCAAACATTCTCTAAACCAAAACTACCCAAACAAAAACCACCCAAACAAAAAGCGCCCAATTTTCGGTCAAATTCATACACCAAAATTTCTGTCCAATCTCCATTCAAACCTTACACTCCCATATACACTCCATTCTACCCGTTCCATATGAACCTCTTGTATCTATTTCCTTGGCTACTAGTGGTGGGCGCATGGTCAACAGTTTACTCGTTTGAGCAGGGCCGAATATATCTTCACCTCAAAAACAACGACTTGGTAGCGCTTAACTTCTCTGCTACTGGTCTAGATACGCTCTCTAATTACTCGTTGGAGGATGTGAATTATCGGTCGGGCCAACATATCCAGGCTTTGACGCCACCTCCTGTAAACCTGTCCCTTTTTGCATGGAAAGAAGGCCTCTATGCATTTACCGGAGCTAAGGATGAATCTTTGACCGAATACGATCGGTGTGGAAGTGGGATATTTCAGCTCTTGCGTTATCATGCAGATAAAGATGCTTGGGTGCATGAATCCAATATGACATTTGCCCAGATCGACGATATTTCGTACTATGCAGACTCCACATACTTGAAATCGCTGGATTCTGATACTATATACATTTACGGAGGCCGCTGTGAAGGACTGGGCGAAATCTCCGGCCGACTTCTTCTGTTTAATATGCAGGACCGTCATTTCGCCAATATCTCAACCTCTACCAAGCCCCAGGCTTTCTACGGTGCAGGAAGCGTGTGGGCGCCTACCCCTCACCTGACTTTTGTTATTGGGGGCCGCTCATCTCAGGGCTGGCTCAATATGGGCCAGATTGCCGTGTGGGATTTCCAGGCTGGATGGACCTCGCAGCAAACGACTAATTCCTCGGGAATTGAATCCCGGACCGGGGGGTTAGCACTTCCTGTATTTAACCCGCTCACATCTGTTTCTGAAGTACTGGTTCAAACGGAATATTCGGTGCTGGAAATTGTGGTTGTGGGTGGAGAAGCTTTGGGTGGTCCTGCACATTGGGCCCATCTAAAGTACACACAAAATCAGTGGATATGGTCTTCTTACCCAGAACCCGCTGTGGGAGATGATATTCTTGGAGCCGCAGTTATTTTCAATACTTTGGTAGTGGTTAAGGACTCGTCACAAAAGAGAGATCTGACGTACCAGTTGGATGTGTACTCTGTGCAGGAATTCCAACGAAAAAGCGATATTTTGAGCAGTGAAGCCGCCCAGACCAGAAAGCCCGCCGAAAAAGAATCCAGGAAAACAACTAAGGTTTTGGTGGGTACATTGGTGCCACTTTTAGCACTTGCTTCTGCGGTTGCCGTGGGATTCTTCCTCTGGAAACGCCGGAAAATAACCCAAGACCTGCATAGTCTCGTGGAACCACTCGAGTACCAATTTGGACACTTCAAGTCCGAGCTGGACGCTAGTTCGCTTTTGCAGGAGAAACCATTGGGGTTCCTGCACATTAACGACCTGACATCTACGCTAGATGTACGATCTATGGATTCATGGGTCCGGAAGAGACAGGAGTATGAAGCCAACTTACCTATTCAGGAAAGAGAAGGAGCCGGGCTCGTAACCTCAAAGGCAACAGTCCCGATTTTCGAACGTGAGTCTACTCAGGATCCTTTTAATCTGCGTGTTCTTCAAAGAATCAGCTACCTCGCATCCAATGAAACACTCCATTCTAATACATCCCAAGAAGACTTGGAAGGATATGGAGGGACTGTATACAGTCCGTTGGTAAAAAAGAAAGAAACTACCTTTGAAAATGTCAATTCGGGAGCTATGGAAATTCTAGAACAACCAAAAAAATCAGCAAGCGAGCGAGATCTCGGTGACCTAACTCGAGAAAAAGTCGAGGTGCCACTTCGTATAGCACACCTCAAGAAGAGCTTCAGCTATAGCCAGACGCCGCCGCAGCTGCCGATGCTCCGAAAAAAGTCGCGGCTCGACCCCGGATTCTACGACGTGCTCGAGGGGACTACGGCACTGGATGAAGAGTCCATAGACGAACACGTGGATGTACAGGTTTTGGTGTCTTCCAAGCGCAAATCCGTGCTTCGAGTGGCCAACCCGGATGAAGAGTCGGATTCGGATACGGCTGAATCTCTTCGCCAAAGAGTCTCGTCAAGATGATGAAGTCTCTAATTGGAGGATGAGGATGGATGACCGGAGGATTAAGTTGAAAGAGAGGATGAAGTTGAAAGAGAGGATGAAGTTGAAAGGGAGAATTAAGTTGAAAGGGAGAACTAAGTTGAAAGGGAGAATTAAATTGAAAGAGAGAATTAAGTTGAAAGGGAGAATTAAATTGAAGGAGAGAATTAAGTTGAAAGAGAGGATGTAAACCGGGGCCGTGAATCCCCAAATCTACCCCCCAATTTACCCCCGATTCTGCTTCTGGTTGACCGAGTAAACGGTGAAGTGAGATTTTCTCACACTGCACTGGAGACTGTACTGTATCATAAGAGTGTATTATTAGCTAGGTTATCAATTGTACAGTGTAGAGTTGTTTTGCATTCTCATTCATTATTTATTATTCATTATTCAACATAAGCTCCTTATGTTAAATCCACCATAAGTAGTGCTCTACCCATTGAGGTATTAAAGCCTCTCTGCTTGATACTAACAAATACTATTACATACGGCCCTTTACCAGCCTCCTGACCACCTTTTTCTTTGCTTGAAAAGTTTTATAAGCAGCTCTGCTTCTTCCCTTTTGGGGAATCCTCGGCGAATGAACATAGTTGATAGAGTACCTGATGTAACAAGAATCCAACAGAGATCTATGTGCTATGAAAGTAGCACGTATAGTTCGGGAAAGGTTGTTTATTAAGCTATCATTATATACCTGACTAAGTACTGACTACTAACTACACTCCATTACACTACCAGACTACCAGATTATTAACTACCAGACTACACTACTTGTTAACACGTGAGTACTTCACGCATGTGTTCTAGAGCTCAAAGTCTGGGCGTGCGGGATTTATGCATAGAGCTTAAGTCGCAATGTCTCAAGAGGGCGCGTCCACCCCGATATAAAAGGAGAGAATGTCGCCCACTAGAAGGCTAGGAGTTCTCTCAGAACAATTGAGGATAACACGGATTAGCCCTAGGTCATACTCAATAAATACAAGTCTGATAATTAACACTACTTACTACACTAATTACTAAGTACTACTGTCTTGTGTGATTAGGGTAAAGCCTACAGCTGATACTGGTGACTACAACTACTAACTACTAACTACTAACTACCAACTACAACTACAACTACAACTACAACTACAACTACAACTACAACTACAACTACAACTACAACTACAACTACAACTACTAACTACTACGCCAACTTTATCGAGAAGTAAGATGAGTCCAGAAAACGCTGGAGTGGTTCAAATATCATCTGTCTGGGGCATACCAAGAAGCCTCCAAAGGCAAGACCCACCAATATTTCAATGGACACTGAAAACTCTACATCTTCTTCCTCTCTTGAAGTAAACACTACCGAAGTGTTTACATATATTGACGAACCTGACTATGAGGACAGTGTCCTTTAGTCACTGTCCACTGGAAATTACTCCATGGTCAATCTATGGTTCACCTGGTGCCGCAACTATGGTTGCCGAACATGTGTTGTCTAATCTACAGGGGTGGTGGTATCATGAGTGACAAGTACTACCGTAAACAAACCTAGAAGACCAAGAAGTTGGAGGAGGAGGCTGCTGCTCCCTAGACCAAGGCTTAAGCCATCTCGCCACGAATAATCATATTTTCAATTGGTGCCTAAGCGTAAGTGTAGCATCAATTCCTGACATGGTAGTGGTTAAACTAGTTCTGAAAGGGTTGGTTTCATAGCACTCCAATAAGTTCAATATGCTGCTATGATTGCTTCTGGTTGAACATCCCTGGGCTTAAATAACTTTGGACATCCATGCAATATAATATCATGAGTGTTTTTATGATCCTAGTGTTTATTTAATCCTAGTGTTTTTATGATCCTAGTGTTTATTTAATCCCAGTGTTTATTTAATCCTAGTGTTTATTTAATCCCAGTGTTCATACAATCCCAGTGTTCATACAATCCCAGTGTTCATATACTCCTGAAGATCGGACCAATGGCCTTAGATTGCACTTAAGACCCAGCACAGGTCTTACCTACAAGCATAGATAAAGAGACTTATTCCTTGAGTCTCTGTCACTATGCACTTGACCACGTGACTCTTTGTCTGCCGTGTTCGGTTCTTTATTGTCGTCATCGGAGTGTTCCTGGATATTGAGCTTTTTCTCTACTACCTACTAACTACAACTACAACTACAACTACAACTACAACTACAACTACAACTACAACTACAACTACAACTACAACTACAACTACTAACTACTAACTACTAACTACCAGTCAAATCATATCTACCCTAATTGGAGTAAACCAAAGATGTCTACGGCCACTTGCATTGCGGGGAATAACCATGATGTTATTCGTCAAGCTAAACATTAGCCAGTGGGTCCTGTTAGATTCACTGTAGGCAGGGCCCTGTCTATGAAGGTATTATGAAGCCTCTCAGTCCGATTGTTACTATGGCCATTGAAAACGCCGTGTCATGACCATTGTTGTATGAAGTAGTATGATGGTCCTTTCGAACATTCTGCAACAATCCTTACTATTGTTCTAGTGGAGAGTTTGTCGATGCTACATTCCTCTCAAAGTTATTTAAGCTACTTCGGTTCTCTCTTTGAGGAACCATCAACGAATACAAGTTTAGGCTAACACACATGGTTAAAGAACATAACAGGTCCCTTGTTTTATTATTCTTTTACATTGTTTATTGTTATTATAGTTCATATATCCAGTGAGTTTCTGGTCCCCATTAACAAAGACCTCTGCCTTATTCCCAAGCTACTACTACTACTACTACTACTACTACTACTACTACTACTACTACTACTACTACCACTACTACTACTACTACTACTACTACTACTACTACTACTACTAACTACCTACTACTACTACTACTACTACTACTACTAACTACCTACTACTACCTACTACTACTACTACTACTACTACTACTACTACTACTACTACTACTACTACTACTACTACTACTAACTACCTACTACTACTACTACTACTACTACTACTACTACTACTTACTACTACTACTAACTACCTACTACTGACTACTGACTAATAGTATCAAGACTACAGAAAATTGAGCTTGATCAAGTTGATGTGTAAATACATCTATGTGGCCTTGGAGGAGAATAAATTCGTGATACTATAGTCCAGAGCAGACTAGTGGCACAGAGCAGTACGGACTAGCATAGGGTAGTAAAGTAGTAAAGTAGTAAAGTAGAACAGTATTTAGTGATCAAATAAAGACAGCAGTGTAGAGTAAGAGTAGTATAAGGCAGTATAGACTAGTATAAGTAATATAAGTAGTATAAGTAATAGATACAACTTTATGATATAACCTATATTTTCCATTAATTAAATTTTTTGTAATATGATATTAATATTATACTTGTTAAATTTTTGTTGTTACGTCATCACTCTGTTTACTATATTGTTTTGTTGATGATTCCTCAGAAAGAGGAATTTGAGCTATTTAAGTATTTGACAAGGGCGTTGCCTAGTCAACAGGTGTTGGTAGGTGAAAAGGGGGAAACACTCCATATTTCATCCTGGTACCTCGTGCAATGATGGTAGATGTGTGGCACAGTGGAATGGCCATTATTAGGATTAGACGACTTAGCTCATAATATCTCTATGGGTAGAGCACTACCGAAGGTGGATCTAACAATACCCATTTATATTAAATAATTTACTACACCAGTAGTACTATTAACGACTAACTACAGTGACTAAGTACAGTGACTAAGTACAGTGACTAAGTACAGTGACTAACTACAGTGACTAACTACAGTGACTAACTACAACGACTAACTACAACGACTAACTACAAAAACTAACTACAACGACTAATTACAACACTAACTACAACGACTAATTACAACACTAACTACAACGACTAATTACAACACTAATTACAACGACTAACTACAACGACTAACTACAACGACTAACTACAACACTAACTACAACGACTAATTACAACACTAACTACAACGACTAATTACAACACTAACTACAACGACTAATTACAACACTAATTACAACGACTAACTACAACGACTAACTACAACGACTAACTACAACACTAACTACAACGACTAATTACAACACTAACTACAACGACTAATTACAACACTAACTACAACGACTAATTACAACACTAATTACAACTGTCAACAAGTACCTAGCATGTACGGAGTCAAGGTACTTCGCCGATGTGTTGTATGCAGGCCAGTGATAGCATTATGTGCAGGAAACTAGTGGGTGAAAACATTTCACCCACTTCAGCACATATCGCACTTTGGTCTTGTAAGGTACAACTTACATATCCCTGTATATTAATATATACTAAAACATAGGTTGAAAACAACACTAACTACAACGACTAACTAAAACGACTAACTACTAACTACTTAGGTGGGGAAAGTTGTTCAATAGCTTTCATGCTATACGTAAACAGAAAAAATTATCTATTGATTAGTCTCTGGAGATTTCATATATTTATCCATTTGACTCTAATCTCATTTTTTGCTATTTCCTAATATAGCTCCAAAAAAGCAAAATATTCATGCGCGCATAGCCATTCCTCTTCTCTCAGTAAATCTGAACTGACTCACCACTAAAAAAAGATGCGGGGACTTAAAAAAGAATTACATATAAATATATATTGACAGCCAACTCGAAGAGGTGACTCCCGGTGTGGAAAGATTTTGGGGCTTCCCTAGACCTGAAGTGCACTGGTGTTTGATCCTAATGGCCATTTTAAGAGTCACGAAACATGCAAACATGATAGTTTATGATAGATTAGTATGAAACAGCACTCTACACTCTTGTTTCATGCTAGCAATATATACAGGCAGTTAGTATAGATTACGACGTATACTAGTAAGTAGTTATTAGTTACTACTAACTACTGACTACTAACTACTACTACTACTACTACTACTACTACTACTACTACTACTACTACTACTACTACTACTACTACTACTACTACTACTACTACTACTACTACTACTAACTACCTACTACTACTAACTACTACTACTAACTACTAACTACTACTACTAACTACTACTACTAACTACTAACTACTGACTACTAACTACTACTACTAACTACTAACTACTACTACTAACTACTACTACTAACTACTACTACTAACTACTAACTACTAACTACTATACACTAAATAGTAACTAGTAAGTAATACGGATTTATCTAAGGGGTGTAAAGTCATATGGTGAGTGGATGATTGTACTGTCTCGGCTTTTTCTAGTCTATATCGATATATTTCAACCATAAGTATATTATATGCATTTGTAGTTACAGTTTATTCTAAAACACTGTATCATTCTTAGCATTGTTCAACACCAAATTCCATACCACCATCCCTAATATATCTAACCAATTAGAAAGTAAATCAGTCACCTAATTAGAAAGTAAAATAGGCCCCCAATTAGAAGGTAAAATAGACCCCCAAAATAAAGTTTTAATTGGACCCCAAACATGTTATGATTTTTTACATGGGTAAATCAATCCTAACCTCCAACCTCCAAGCATAATGGTTAAGAAAGCATTTCCTTCTTTTTTTTTTTTTGTTGTTGTTTTAGGTGAAGAAAGGGAAATTGGCTAAAATTCCTGTACTTGGATATGGAAACGGGAACGTAAAGATGCATCGTTTACAGAGATAAAAGTAGTCAATCGGCAGGGTTAAAGACTCACTGGTGACTCAATTGACTGAAATTATACTTAATGACTCAATTGACGTATCATCGATACTTTTCAGGGAGCTCTACTCTCCAAGGAGTTTTACTCTCCAGGGAGCTCTACTCTCCAGGGAGTTTTACTCTCCAGGGAGCTCTACTCTCCAGGGAGTTTTACTCTCCAGGGAGCTCTACTTCCCAACAAGATCATAGTGACCAGCTTTCTCTACAGCTAGTTTGGGAAGGTGGTTGAAGATGCTTTGAGATTTGGAGGCACGGTCTTGACCCAAAACGCCGAGGTCTATGACTCGATTCTTGACTCCATCATACGAAACGAGGTGTTCCGCATGGGAGGCCGGAAAACAATTTAGTTTGGAGGCAAGTCACTTGTGCTTCTGGATGACTTCAAGTTGATCTTGTTCACTAAAGACTCGAAGTTAAGTATTCCATTCTTCCTCAAGTCTCGGACTACAGTGCTTAAATTCTCTATCACCCGGAGCAATATCAAAAACTGCATCCTCGACCTCTCTCTAGAGCATTTCAAACCAGACTTGTTTACACAAAAAAACGAGATAGTGTCTTTGTAAATTTTCTACTATGTTCGGTTGCTCAAGTTACGCAAGGAGCTCCTCTTTGCATTGAACGATGTCAAGGCGTGCCCAACGTACCTAAAACAGACTACGAAACCAAGTTGACTCCTCAGTTCAACCAAATTTTATTCTTCACCGTCCAGCCTAGTCTTTCTTTCCATGATGTGGAGGAGGTCCGTATGGACAAACAACGGCTTTTCATTCAAGATTGGTTTCATATTCCCCAAGAAGGCGAACCGGGTTATGAGCCTGGGGAGAATAAATTAGATGAAAAATTAGCATGTATAGAGTTATGTGTATAGAGTTATGTGTATAGAG
This sequence comes from Metschnikowia sp. 00-154.1, assembly GCA_002370645.1. Classification (NCBI taxonomy): domain Eukaryota; kingdom Fungi; phylum Ascomycota; class Pichiomycetes; order Serinales; family Metschnikowiaceae; genus Metschnikowia; species Metschnikowia sp. 00-154.1. The sequence goes on along the minus strand of NKZI01001609.1, from coordinate 28,558 downwards.
TTATGTGTATAGAGTTATGTGTATAGAGTTATGTGTATATGTGAGTTTGTGCAATATATAAAATATATTATTTATAATATTTGCTATTAATTTACTCTCACTAATATCGTACTGGCATTTGAATGAAACAATTCTACTGGAAATTTACTTAAGACTTCTCCACCCATGTGCAGCTCTGGTACCTCACAAGTACCATTGAATTTGTTTTTTTGGATACAACAGAGGTAGTAAAACTGACTCAATGTAAATCTCACGGCTTAAAAGGTTTCAATAACTTTAAGAACTGGTTGAATCACTTTACTGACCGTTCTTCTTTTAACTAGAAGTCTAATAGAATCAATGGCTATATGTGAATTGGCAGTATGATTAAAAACTCTGGTTTTTCTAGTAGTGACGCATCTAAGGTTACATGTGATGAAATAAATACTAGTGGAATGCTTGAGACTTTATATATAGTTAGTAGTAGTAGTAGTAGTAGTAGTAGTCAGTAGTAGTAGTAGTAGTAGTAGTAGTAGTAGTCAGTAGTTGTAGTAAGTAGTAGGTAGTTAGTAGTAGTAGTAGTCAGTAGTTAGGAGTAGTAGTAGTAGTAGTAGTAGTAGTCATCAGTAGTAGTAGTAGTAGTAGTAGTAGTCATCAGTAGTAGTAGTAGTAGTAGTAGTAGTCATCAGTAGTAGTAGTAGTAGTAGTAGTAGTCATCAGTAGTAGTAGTAGTAGTAGTAGTAGTCATCAGTAGTAGTAGTAGTAGTAGTAGTAGTAGTAGTAGTAGTAGTAGTAGTAGTAGTAGTAGTAGTAGTAGTAGTAGTAGTAGTAGTGACTAGTAAGTAATATAATGTTTGTTCCACATTCGATAGTGCTCGACCTATTTCAGTATTTTGGCTATGATGGCTAATCCTAACAGTGGCCATTAAATATCCTTTGCCTATGTAATGCTTTTTAATACCACTATATCAGGACTATAGCTACCTTTCCACTATATCATGTACCACAACACCACTACACTACTATTGTTAGCGGCGAATGAACATAGTAAACAGAGTACCTGACGTAACCGGAATCTATCAACTATATACTATGATGAAACAAGACTGACGAGAGATCACAGTAGGTTCAGGCTACAAGTATCAATGAATTCTAGTTTTAACTCATGCTACAATATGGCCAGTCCAATATAGTAGAGTGTATATAGAGTAGTGCCAGTCCAATATAGTAGAGCGTATATAGAGTAGTCCAAGCACAATATAATAGTGTGTATAGAGTAGTCTAAGCACAATATAATAGTGTGTATAGAGTAGTCTAAGCACAATATAATAGAATGGTGTAGAGAGAGTATACACTAATCTGTACTATGATAATCAGACTATTTCTACTTCCTCATCTTTCTAACCCTAATATATACTATGTACTATATGTTGAACATATTGAGCTTTGGTATTCTTTAGGCCCATAATTTATGCTACTATTCTGTACTAGGAAATCCATGATATTCTGCTTACTCGTAATACCGCTCAACCTAGAGCGGAATTCCCTCTATATAAACCTTTTCACCTTGGACTCCTCGCTCCTGCACCTGGCTTATTAATCTATTGTCTGAGGTCAAACCTGACTCATCCTGAAAACCAAGACCCAATTACAATACTAGTCTGCACTCATGCGTTCCTCGGAACCTTATAAGGCTTGTCCAATTCCGTTCTACTGCAGGTAACCCATTCCCAGCATACATGGGTCAGCACATCTCATATGTTCAACAAGAGAGTATACTATTACTGAGACTATAACTTATGACTGACTTATGACTGACAATCCATTGACTACACTGGACTGTACTCTATGAATATTGAAAGGACCACCAGAAGTAACCAAGAAAAGGTACACATGGAGTCAAATGATTTAAATCGCCGCACTGTATGATACGCTATACCACTAGTTTACCGCACACGGTTCACCGTACTGCACTGTACTAGAGAATAGAACAGTGAGTGAGTAGTGAGCACTAAACAGTGAGCACTAAACAATGAGTTAGTAGTGAGCACTAAACAATGAGTTAGTAGTGAGCACTAAAACAATGAGTTAGTAGTGAACACTAAAAATGTGAGCACTAAACAATGAGTTAGTAGTGAACACTAAAAATGTGAGCACTAAACAATAAGTTAGTAGTGAGCAGTGAGTACAGTGTTTTTCAAAACTATTCAAACCAGTGCGACAAAATGGTTCAAACTGTTGAATATGCAAGATGCGCGAACTCGTGTGTGCAGGCAACATATTACATGCAGTACAGGACGTATGAGTGAAGGCTAGCATTAAAACTGGGTCTGGTCGTCAGGAGGAGTCAGGTTTGCCTCAGAGACAATGTATTAACAAGTCCGGTGCAGGAAGAAGGATTCCAGGATGGAAAGGTATATATAGAGGAGATTCCGCTCTTTGTTGAGCGGTATCATCATTGACCAGAATACTACAGACCTTCTAGAATACATCAGTAACACATCTAAACCCTGATAAAGAAATATCTATGACTACTACTTCTCCATATCTCTTGGAGTTAATGGCCAACAATGACGTGACTGTTCCTGACTATGACAGTGTTATCTCTAACGCTCAACACAAACCACACTAACAAAATTAAACAAACTAATAATTCAAAAAGTTTCGTACCCCTTCGCACATCCTTTCAAACCAAATGGCATAATGTTTCACACCAACATTCATTAGATTTCGATATTCTGAAATCTTAAATCTGGACGATTGCCTCATATGTTGTATATTTAGGAGTCTTGCAGTACCAATCAAGATTTAAAAGGGACGGAACTGAACTGGTTTCTTTGTTATACTGTATACAACAACTTTTTAGGGGTGTACGAAACTTGTTCATTTATTGGTTTGTTTAATTATGCTAGTGTAGGTTTGAATCATTCTGTCTTCTTGGTTCGAACCATTTTGTCGCGCTGGTTCGAATAGTTTTGAAAAAGACTGTATTCACTACTACTACTCTACTACTCTACTACTCTACACTACTAATTTTAAGTAGTGATGCTACTATGACTCACATCTGGACGATTGCCTCATATGTACTGCATTTGGGAGTCTTGCAGTACCAATCAAGGGTCAAAACGAACGGAATTGAACTGATTTCCTTATTGTCCTGTATACAACAACTGGTTAGGGGTGTACGAAACTTTTTGATTTATTGGTCAATTTTGCCGTGCTGGTTTGAATAGTTTTAAAAAAACACTGTAAACAGTGAGCATGTTATTATGAGACCACAGCTTACTCATTAGTTCAGCCCCAGCCTCCAAAAAAAAAAAATAAAAAAATAAAAACAAAAGACTTCGACCGGGATTCAATTATTGATTAGGCTCTTATATTGATATTTATTTCTCAAAGCCTGGATCTGGTGAACCTAATACCAGCCTAATCTCATCTATCTCATATTCTCTCAGCTCCATCCACTCTCCACTCTCCACTCACTCGCATATACCTCACACACCATATGTCTTTAGTCCCAATACTGAAACTATACTTAGCCCGTATTCAGCCCACATTCAGCCCATATCCACACCAAAAAACAGACCAAAAAACATACCAAAAAACACACCAAAAAACACACCAAAAAACACACCAAAAAACACACCAACCTAAACCCGTACCCACACCTTTATAAATTATTCTTATCTCCTGTAATTAAAAACCTTAAACCCGTACACCCGTTTACTGTAAACATTTACCCTACACCCTCTACCCTATACTCCCTACCCTATACCGTAACCCTATACCGTAACCCATACCCCATAAACCCCTACCCTATAAACCCCCAACCTATAAACCCCTACCCTATAAACCCCTAATCTTCTTATAAATTTGTAAACGGTTCCTCTTTTTGGACTAGGTTGGTTGGTGGTGTGTGGAGCGCTTGCCTGCAGTCTTCCGTCCAGAGGCTCATAGTCCGCTCCAACTGCTGCGCCATGAACGCTCTTTACATGGGCCACCACCACAACCTGCACCAAGGCCCTTACACCCCCAGCGACGGCCCTAGTCTCCCCAGCCTACGAGTGTCTTCTCTGCAGTCGGTCATGCCTCTGGATCCCGACGGCCCGGACCTTCCTCTGGCACCTGAAGAGTACGCGTTCTCCATGCAGTATGGCACCGCTGCTTTATACGCCCAAAATTCCAACCCGGCCTCCCATGAAGAAATGAATGGCTCCAATGTGTTCTCCGCCTCAGAAACTACCGCCCACTTGAAGTCCCCGCTTAAATCCGCTCATTTAGACCTGCTGGCCTCTATCCAAGACCCATCCTCGGCCGTGTTCCTAGATCAGCCGTCTGGTAATGGATTTGGCCCGGAATTGGACCCTACGGTCGACCTGCGCTACTCAGAAAACACCTATGTGTCTGTTTTCCCGGGTGACGGGCCTATGTTGCTGCCCACCTGGAATATACCTGGTTCTTTCAAGGTGTTTAATGCTATGGACTTGGATGGGCCAGAACAACCATATTCAGGGTCCCTAGCGCCTCCTGCTCAAGCCTTGCCACCGCAGAACCACAACTTTGCAGTCTACCAGAACCCTGGCCAAACCCTGGGTCAATCTGATCAATACACTGGTCACTACCCTGACCAGTACCCCGACCAACGTGCAAGTCAATATCCATCCTCCCAATATACCCAGGCCAATACCCCTTTCGACCCTGCCTTCAACGCAACGCTTAATCCAACCACAAACCCTAATACCCTCAATCCAAACACGCTCAATGCTGCGTTTCCTAATCTGACCGTGGACGATCTGAGCTCGCTAGACCCAGACCTCTCCAACCTCGCCCTAGATCCCCACTACCTCGACTCGTCCCATGCCTTTGCCCGCTCGCTCTCCCATAGCATGGCAGAGTCGCCCTTCTCTACCGACAGAAGTCCCCAGCCGTCGCCGCTGAGCTATGCGTTTCCGGCTTCCCAAGGCGCGGATGCCCCAGACTCGGTGGCTTTCTCCGAGTCGGTTCTCGCCCCGGGAACTGTGCTATATCCAGAAACAGCCCTGAATGGCCCGCAGACTTCGGCTTTCCGTGATCTCGAAAGTAATCGAACCTCTATTTCCTTGGCTGCCAATGAGCTCTCGCCGCTCACCACCACGACGTCGTTTACTGCGTCCGTCAGCTCGCACCACCTGACGCAACAATCATTTTTCTCTGCCCAACAATTCTGGCGGTCGCTGATGGATCTCCCTCCATCTCTGATCCACCGTGCATCGATGGATCTCTACCAGAGACGGCGTGGGTCGTTGGAGAGTTCCAATTCCGGGGCCAATGCTCCTGTACGCTCGCAAAGGTCTTTAGCCAGCTATTTTCCGTTTATGGACCGGGATCGCAAGCTGCCGATTCAGAACCCTTCTCCTCCGGAAAATTGGCAGCCCGCCATGGTGTCTGCGCCACGGCACTCCATCCGGAGTATCTTCAAGACCAGCAATGCGCCACAGTCAGTGGAAGAGGAGCCTGAAAGACCTGTTTTTTCGGTCAAAAGTGAAGATGATCATTTGGACGGAGATGAGGCCCAGAAAAAGGCCAAAAGGACTACCAGAGGCTTGTTCAAGCGGTTTAAGCAGACAAAGCAGGAGGAATTGAAGTCAGAGGAGATGAAACAAGAAGATGGACTTCGCTTTGATGATTTTGGGCCCGTGAATTCTAGCCAAAGTGATGTACAGCTTGCAAATATAAATATGGGAAGCTACGAAGATGCAGAAATGGATGACGAACCGGATTACGGTGCTCTTTTCTCCAAGGTCGGAAAACGAAAGAACTTTGTGATGAAAAACAGCAAAAAAGACAAGGAGAAGGAGAAAACTGGCAAGGTTGATGTGGCCATTAAGATGGAGGAGGCCGCAGGAGCATCGTTTTCCAGTGCTGAAAACTCCGAGTCCAGCCATTTGAGTGCTACTACTTCGAGGATGTCGGCCACATCACGTGAAACAACGGAGAATGGCCCCACTCTGACCTTTGCAAGTGCATCCAAACGGATCTTAGGGTCTCGGCTTATGAAGAAGAAAAACCACGTCAAAAACGAGCCTTTGTCCAACGTGGTGGAAATCGACCTCCAGTCCTTGGACCTTCCAGAAAATACCGAGGTGATCGAGAAGCAGGCCTCAAAATCACGAACACGGGGCCGTAAGGAGGATAAAGCTGCAGATTTGGAGGATGACTCAAAGATCTACATCTGTGGGTACTGCTCGCGGCGGTTTAAGCGGCAGGAGCACTTGAAACGGCACTTCCGCTCGTTGCACACGGCCGAAAAGCCCTATAATTGTCTGTACTGCAAGAAGAAGTTCAGCAGAACCGACAATCTTAATCAGCACGTCAAGGTGCATAAGCAGGAGGAGGAGGAGCAGAACATGTGATTGGTCTGCGGTCTACTATGTGTCATCAGGATGGCACAAATATATGCAAGATCTAAGATCTATGAGATTGATGAGACGGAGTTAAAGATAGTCCAAGGTCTATATTCAGGATCTATGTCTATCGAAGATCTATGGATGGGGTTGTTGGGATGCTCAAGAAAACTAATCGGATTGGACCTTACTTATTTTCCATGGCCAATTTGGATAGACTCAAACAAGTTTCAAATCAGAATGGCCATAAATACGTACGCCCATTTTTTATGGTTATTGAACGACTTCGATATTATTGATGTCATAACTTGACAAGAGCTCATTTTTAACTTCATGACAAGATCATTGCTGGCCCAATCAAAGGGTCCCATGAGCACGAAATTCACTACGACTTTCTAGAAGTCTCTTGCCTCGCAGCCACTTTATGGTTATCTGAATGTGTCAACAAGTACCTAGCATGTGCGGAGTCACAGTACTTCGTAGATGTGTTGCATACAAGCCAGTGATGTGTTACGTGCAGGCCTCCGGCAGGAAGGGTTTTTACCTGCCTTCGTGACACGTTTACAGACTTTGGTCTTGTATGGTACTATTTACATACCCCTGTATATTAATATATACTGAAACATATGTTGAAAGAATGTTGGAAAAATTCCAAGATCGAATGTTTATGACCCCATGGTATGATCCTATAGATCCGGCAGGACCTTCACAAATGCAAGTATACTCCATAGAGGCATCTCCAGGCTCCAGAGCTACTAATAATACAACAAGCCATATGTGAGTAGTAGATACCAAGGTCAATCACTCCCATATCGAGACTTGCAGTTGTACTTGAACAAGAGTTTTTAACACATTACCCGTTTTCTGGAATTTAGATATTCACGACTATTACAAGAGTGAATCCAGTGCCACTGTACCCACTACTTATCTACTCTACTATATACCCACTATTGTATACTATTGTATACTATTGTATACTACTGTATATCGCTGTATTCTTAAGATCATCATACTCTATAAATGGGAGGAAATCAGTATATAGTAGTATAACTATAGTGAAGTAGGCCTATAGGGTTGAGCAGTCAGTAGTAAAGGGTAAAGGATAGAGCAAGGATAAAGTAATAGGAGAGTAAAAGGTGTGAATTGGTATTTATTTGTATATAATGTGTTAGATCCACCATAGTTAGTGCTTCACCTATAGAGGTATTATAAAGCTTAGTCGTCCAATCTTTCAAGAGTCATTCCATAATATCATCTCCTCAGTCTCCTCAGTCTCTTCAGTCTCCTCAGTCATTTCAGTCTCTACAGTCATTTCAGTCTCTACAGTCATTTCAGTCTCTACAGTCACCATGGTATGAGGTGCCAAGAGGGAATATGATAAACTGGAGGTACCACGATGAAATATGATAAACTGGAGGTACCACGATGAAATATGATAAACTGGAGATACCAGGATGGAATGTGGAGAGTTTTCCAGCAAGCATCTATCAACAACTGGTAGAATAAGCTAGGTCCACTGCCAACTACTTAAGCCTTCCGATTCCTCCCTGGAGAACCATCGGTGAATCAACATAGTAAACAGAGTACTTGATGTAACACATCTAACACACTAATTTACCAGTATATTATTGTATACTACCCTACTCTATATTAGTCCGTAGTAATCTAGAATCTATACTAGTTGAATAGTCTACAGTACTTTACTAGTGTATTAGTGTATACCACTCTACTAGTATATAAGTGTATACTACTTGACTAGTGTATAAGTGTATACCACTTGACTAGTGTATAAGTGTATACCACTCTACTAGTGTATAAGTGTATACTACTTGACTAGTGTATAAGTGTATACTACTCTACTTGTTAGATCCACCATAGGCAGGGCCCTGCCTATGAAGGTATTATGAAGCCTCTCAGTCCGATTGTTACAATGGTGATACGGCGTTTGGCCATTAGAGCACTTCGTGCATAGATAACCCCTTTTGAATATTCCAGAACAATCCCTACCATTGTTCTGGTGGAGAGTTTTTCGGTTCCACGTTTCTCTCAAAGTTATATAAACCACCTCGGTTCCTCTCTTTGAGGAACCATCAACGAATATAAGAGTTTAGGCATAAATGTATTAAAAGAACATAACAGCAGTCCTTTGGTGGTGGAATGTCCTCACTTAGACTTCATTTAGACTTCACACAGCCTTAACTCAGGTTTGAGAAATTTGTTCTAGGATCCATGGGAGCCCTAAACGAATACGTATAGCCATTAAGTATCAAAAATCTACCATAAGAGCCCACGTACAGTAGTCAAAGTGATATATTAGTTTCGTCTAATTAAACTAGTATTGACGTATACGACACAGTATAGTAGTGAGTAGTTAGTAAAGTTCATGGTATAAAATAGTGTATAGAATAGTGTATAGAATAGTGTATAGAATAGTGTATAGAATAGTGTATAGAATAGTGTATAGAATAGTGTATAGAATAGTGTATAGAATAGTGTACATGGTACAAAATAAACTATGGTGGTGTAGGAGAATGGCTGGTTTAGATCCACATACGTATCCTCTACTTATTGAGATACTTTAAAGCCTCCATCCAATCCTAACAATGACTATCAACGAGTTCTCAAAACATTTTATTGTATCGGTTGGTTCGACCACCAAGAACAATTACCGCTCTTGTTCTGGTGAAGAGTCTTTCTGCAAGCACCAATCAACCGGCAGAATACGCTAATTTCACTGCCAGCTACTTGAGCACCCTGATTCTTCTTGGAAAACTATACGCGGATGAATAGAGTACATAGAGTTAACAGAGTACCTGGCTTAACAAGAATTTAATAACTATAATGATGTATTATATTATAATTTTGGAATATCAGAGTGAATTATGTGCGGTATCATGTACTTTTCGCCCAGAACGAGAATATGGGATTTTCAGAGCACCTTGAAAAAACATAACTTGACCAAAATTGACTACAGAAAGATTAGAATGATTCTCTAAAGATCCTTATTACATTTTGACTTTTTATTTGTTAATTTTTTGATACTTTAGCCTAACCTCTTTTGTCTTCCCACCTTTTATGTTCCTCGCACCGTTTATGTGTTTCGCACGACCACCTTCCTAACCTATAAATGAATAATTGGATTCCGCTATTATACAATTGAGGAGTACATAATAAAACATTAGACTAACCCCCACTCTCATACGTATCTGTATACTGTGATTCCAAATACTTATAACTCTATACCACTACATATATATATATATATATATATCGCACCTGCATATAACACTTGCTTCTGCTCTACATTTCTTACCGTTGAGAGACTACTATAGGATATGGAAGCACCTTGACGTGTATTCATGGCGAGATATCTAAATAGGCCACTGCCCAAAGATCAAACTCGTTGAATCTCTGAGCGGTGGAGAATTGAATGTCTTAAAGACTAGTGGAATCACACAGGTTCCAAAACCTTGTTGTTGTCTCTGACCATATGCCAGCATCAGTTTTAGATCACTGTACTCAAGTCTGAATTCCAAGTCTTGAAAACTCAAGTATTAAAGCACAGATCAGCCTTCAGTCTGAATAGATTGAGACCCATGGATTATTAGATTGAGACTCACTTCTTGACTGCGTCTTGTCTGATAAGACTCAACGATGACTAATGCCTCATGGCTCTTATACTAACGCTATTTTTCTTCACAAGACTCTTATCATAATGGCTCAAATTTCAACGTTTCATAAGACCCCTACGATAATGCCTCAAAGATCAACGTTTTCTCATCATAAGACTGACGTCTTATAATTCGTGTAGATCAACGTTTTCTCATCATAAGACTGACGTCTTATAATTCGTGTAGATCAACGTTTTCTCATCATAAGACTGACGTCTTATAATTCGTGTAGATCAACGTTTTCTCATCATAAGACTGACGTCTTATAATTCGTGTAGATCAACGTTTTCTCATCATAAGACTGACGTCTTATAATTCGTGTAGATCAACGTTTTCTCATCATAAGACTGACGTCTTATAATTCGTGTAGATCAACGTTTTCTCATCATAAGACTGACGTCTTATAATTCGTGTAGATCAACGTTTTCTCATCATAAGACTGACGTCTTATAATTCGTGTAGATCAACGTTTTCTCATCATAAGACTGACGTCTTATAATTCGTGTAGATCAACGTTTTCTCATCATAAGACTGACGTCTTATAATTCGTGTAGATCAACGTTTTCTCATCATAAGACTGACGTCTTATAATTCGTGTAGATCAACGTTTTCTCATCATAAGACTGACGTCTTATAATTCGTGTAGATCAACGTTTTCTCATCATAAGACTGACGTCTTATAATTCGTGTAGATCAACGTTTTCTCATCATAAGACTGACGTCTTATAATTCGTGTAGATCAACGTTTTCTCATCATAAGACTGACATCTTATAATTTCGTCTCATGATAAGATTAAAGGCCCAACTCCTCCTTCAACCGGTTGGACGTGAGGCCGTCCAAGACATTCTCCATAGAGTCAATGGCCTGGCGATGTGCCCCTGGCTTGGTGATCCCCCCATCCAAATCCTGGATTCGGAAACACACGCCATTGGCCAAGTGCTTTTTGTAGCCCTCCACGCGAGTAAACTCCTTGCCACATTTGCACTTGACGTGTTTCTGCACCATATGTGACTTGACGTGCCGGTTCAAATCATGCTGCCTCACGAAACTTTTGGGGCAATAAGTGCACGTGAACGGTCGGTCACTCAAATGCGTCTGGATATGCGACCTCACGTTGTAGCGACGCGTGAATTTCTTACCACAGTTCTTGTACGTGCACGTGAACACCTTATCGTGGTCGGGGCCCTCCCAGTAGCGGTCCAATTCGCCGGGAGGCAAGAGAGAGGTGGTTTTAATTTGCCTGCGTGGGGAGAGGTCATGGATAGCCTTGCGGATCTGCAGAGCCTTGCCGGTGGGGGAGATGATGGGGCTCCACTCCAAGGTGATTTTATTGCGGTTCGGAGTCATGGGGTTCTGCTTTAACGGCGTCAATTGCACAATGGTCTCGTTGACATCGGTCACGGTTTCGTCTGCCACATTATCGTTTGGCTCGTTTTTCTGCGACATGTCTTTTTTTCGGATGGGACTGGACTGGAGCTCGTCGAGCTTGGGATGCGTGCTTCGGCTTTGCGGCGACGAGGTCAAATGGCCAATGGGCTCGCTGTAGTACTCGTTGATGCTCTCGTCCGAGAAAAACTGGGGACCATAGAACTTGTTGGGGCCTGCACTTTGAGGTGCCAAGTTCAGAGAGTTCAACGAATTCAGACTCATCATGTCCATGCCCAGAGAATTCAAACCCAGAGAATTTAAACCCAGAGAACTCAAGCCCAGAGAGTTCAAATTCATGGAGTTGGCCATGTTCATTGCACCTAATGGTGACAGGTTAACCTTGGGGCTTTGTCGGAGATCAGGAACTTCTTGCATGACCGTATGATGTGGAGAGGAGTACATTTGGAAGTGGATGGGGGAAGATGATAGGATTTGACTGGCGGTCTCACTGGACGGCGGGGGTAGGTACACATTGTTGATGTTCAATAAAAAATCGTCTCTCTTTGCGTGCTCCTTGAATAAGCTTTTGGGAGGCTTTTCGCTGCCGTATGGCGTATTATTATATGGGGTCCCGGGGTCCTGCACGGGAATCGGCACGTACTTTTTGCCCTTGGCTTCCTTAGGCTCCTCCACTAACCCTGAGATATCATCGGGGTACTCCTTGCCCTGCTTGGGATGGTGGATGGTGCCAAGAGAGGTGCCCATACACAGGTTGTAGGACTTTCTCTGCGGCGGGTCCGGGGGGAATTTGTATGACTTTGGGTTGTTGTTGGTGATAATGATATCCTGCTCCTTTTTGACATGTTCGTCGTGCTCGTCCTCCTCTATGAGTTGGATTGGCTTACACTCGTCCAACTCCTGGTTGAAGTTATACTCCAACTGCTCATTGGAAATCACCGACTGTGGTCTCTGCGATTTCGCTAGCTGCGTGGGCGAAATGGACTTGACTGTATCCGTGAGAGGTTTCATATTATGGAGATTTACATCATTGGTATTTCTGCTGAAGGAGAGTTCTCTGTTGTGATCCATGAATCCGAAAATGGCCGTTCCACTGGGCTTCTTGGAGTGCCGGTATGGCGACTGGCCCTGGCTATAGTTGGAGGAGTATTTCTGCGTGCTATCGAGATCATTCATGTTGGACATGCCAAGGCCCATGGGCCCACTAGTCTGGCCGTACCCAGAAGGAACATCTAGGTCTTGTAGCGTGGCCAAGGCCTCGTTGAACAAACTATCGAAGTTCTCTCTGACCTGGAAATATTGCGAGAACTCCTCATCTTCCTGGGGAAGAAGGTCGATGTTCTTCATGGACTCGAGGTCGTCCCAAGCCATATGATTCATGTCAGCTATATGATGATTTGATTTGATTGGATATAATGAATGGGGTTTCTGAGATTGTGGATTCTAACACGAGTGTGGATTCTGACGTGTGTGGATTGGGAGTCTCGTATTTGGGATTTCTGATTTCAGTTGTGAATTTCTTTTCTGATTTCTTTTCTGATTCTGATTTCTGTTCCGATTTCTAATCTGTCTGATTGTTATTTTATTTTTTGATTTTTGATTTTTGATCAATAGTCAATAGTAATTGGTAAAATGTTTCCAGGATCTCAAGTGTGGAAGAAATAAAGTATGTTCGTGAGCCTCAGTAGAAGACTGTTGATAGCCGTATTCAATGGCTCTAGCAGAAACGATGGATGCTTGCTAGGATAAGAAAACACAGTGAGTTATAAACCCGATTTGGCACTTTTAAAGACAATGCAGGGAAGCGTTGAAGGCCTCTTTCCAAAAGGGTACAAAACATCAACATGTCGAGCTGCACCGGGACCGTGGGTCCTGCATGCTGTCATGCATCTGTTGACACTTTGTTCCAATGCGGAAGTGCCAAATAGCCGATCGTGGTCTAGTGATGTGGCTCCACTTATTTCCCGGGGCCGCCAGGCGCCTCTAACAAACTTTGAGTGGATCTAAAGGGAAGATCCTTCGGGCCACGTTTTTCCTTGCTGTGTTTCACTTCCCCGTACTTTTGCTTGGTCCACAGCTGGTAGTGCATCCAATGCGCACTTGGAGATGTATTGTATTTTTCCTGTCGGTCTTGAAGCGAGACAATGGCATGTTGTGTACTTGCCAGATTATCGAGCACATCCCGTTTCCCCAGCTTTCAGCTAGGGCCCTCACTTTTCTGACCTTGCATAATGTGCCAAACCAGGCATGCGACTAAGTCTGTGGGGTGATCCCCAGGGTGTCATTCAGATGTGCTGGGATGCTGAAAAGAGACAATCTGACATAACTGTAAAGTAAATAATCTGGATCGGTGAATCTCAAGTTTCAGAGCTTGGCTCTCGAAACCAATTCGTCCAATGGGATCAAGACACGCTTTCTTGCAGCAGCTTGTCAATCGGATCCGCCTGCATGTGCTGCTCTGGATAGCGTCATCTCGCTAAAACTTGACCATGCGTTAGGGCTGCGCAGAACTATGGTGTGCTCAATGCGCGCACGTATCGGGATTTAACCAACAAAAGACCCTTGCTGACAAAACGTATCGGAGTGAATGCAAACTAGGGCTTTAAGTAACGATAAGACCGACCACAAATGCAGACCAACAAAAAAGGTCAAGGCGGTAAATACACCATCAGTAAGGGTCAAGGGGAAAAATTGACTAAATAAAAAGTCAGGTAGGTAAATAGCCAGGTAGACAAACCAACCAAGGATAGACAGACCAACCAAAGATAGACAGAGCAAAACAAACTATCATAAAGTAGTGATATTTGAAGAAGTAGAACTCAGAATGTCATGGGTATCGTAGCCTCCAAGCACTAATTAAACTCTCACCGCCCCTGAATGTTGTAAGTAAATGACAGAGTGTTTGAAACAGTTTGTTGGGGCATATCATTAGATTTTATTAGGGTACATCACGGTTCATCAGTTAATATATATATAGAGCCTTGGATTGTAGAGGGAGCCACAGCCTTATATAGTGCAGTGGCTAGGGACACAGACACAAAGGGGTGTTTCATATTTGAAACGCGGCCGTGCGATCCCGAAAGAATAGCTTCTAGGCAACATGCACCTTTAAGTTCTGGGCCGATCTTTGGATGGGAAACCGCGTTTAGTCTTGTCTTTGAAACCGCAAACGTTTCCTTCCACGATTGCCTCTTTTCGAATTGCCCTTTTTCAAATTGCCTCTATTAGAGTTCGACTTTCCGGAGCGGGAGTTTTGCTGCTGATTGGAATTCGGACGCCCTCCTCCATTAGTCTGAGAATCCTGAACTGTCTGAGAAGCTTTAGGTATTGGTGGAGTCTCAGGTATCTGCGATTGTACCGGAATCAAGGCCTTGCAAGAATCAAGATCATTAATGAACTCCTCAGCATGGTGAAGAATCAGGTGAGCATAAAAAATTTCATTCCTCAGCAATCTCTCATATAGTATATTATAATTTGCCAATGCCACCGGATCCGGACGTACGCGGTGATGAGTGACTGCCTGAAGTAGCCCACAGATGTGTTCGTAGGAATAACTGTAGGCAATGCAGAATTTGACCAAGGGCGAGATGTTCCCTTTCATTGCATTTTGGAAGTATTCACTGAACACAGGCCCATAGCAATGCGATCTTTCTTGGAGCCCTTCCTGGATCAATTGCGGAAGAAGTATCCTATCCACATATGCCTTCAGAAAGTGCGGTACCTCATACGAGTCCGAATCCTCAAGACACGTGGTGACCATCTGGGAGAATTGTTTGTCCAAACATTGCACCAATTTGTCAACATCCTTAGGTGTTCCATGTATACAAGCCCGAAAGGCCTCTGGCGTTACGGTACAATACTTGTTATGTATAGAACTGGACCGGCAGAAATGCTCAATCATGAGGTAGTAGAGTTCAGGCACTCGTGTTCCATTCCGACTGCAAAGCGGCACCGGAAGAATGTCCAGGTAATGTTTCAATTTTAAAAAATCCAAGTAAAAATCCATATCCGGTAACTCCATCCTAGCCGAAAACTCGTTACAGCTCCATGGACCTTGAAGTAGCCAGGGGCTATGTTTCAGGGGAGCCAGCTTCCCAAGAAAGACGGATCTCATGGTCTCGTCAAGGTAGGTGAACAACTCTGGCTCCGCGTCCTCTTCCGAATAGTCTGAGTCATAATCCACAGGCGGTGCCATAGGATCAAAAGGGTGAGCCGGTACAGAGTGAGTGATAAGAAGATTCATGGGGCCTCACAAATTAATTGTAGGGGAAACCGCTCCTTTTATATTCGCAAGCAATGCGGGGTGGTGCACAATTTGGATGCATACTTGGTTGCATACTGGAGTGCGATATCTGAAACATTATTGGCACGGCCATGCCGAGACACCCATATACCCACACACACCCCTGCATTAAACGTATACTGCCATACTACTGCTCAGACAAATAATTATGGATACTGAAACATGTTGGTTATTGACTTAATATACAGGGACTTAATATACAGGGACTTAATATACAAGGACTCTATATATAGGATTCAACATACAGGGATAGATCATATCGAGCATGAGCAATAAATGATCATTCCAGAAAAGGAAGGTGCACACTCATGGAAATCCTAGAGTGTGCTATATTACCTCTTTATGCTATACTATCTATATAAGATGGAACTCTCGTTCATATCCTAGTGTCAGTGAACTAATCAGAATATTGTCTAAGGGAAACATACCAAGATGCCCTCTACTCCCAGAACCCTAGAAACAGCCTGAAAAAGCCAGAAACAAGTCACGTGGAACTCCTCAAGTATTTACCTATTTTGAGACTATGTATTTATGAAACTGACTCATGAAACTGACCTATGAGACTGACTTTTGAGACTCACTTATGAGACTCACTTATGATACTGACTTTTGAGACTAAATTTATGACTTACAGTCAAATTACACTGGACTGTATTCCTTGGCTTTTGAGAGGGCCACCTGATGTAGCCATCACCAAGGTACAAAAGGAGTTAAGTAATCTACATGACATACTATATAAGGATAGATAAAAGGGCCCGTACCATGTATTAGATTTTGAGTGTCTTACTTATGTATGCCATGCCTATGCTGTATGATTTGTTTCATGAGTGTTTCATGAGTGTTTCATGAATGCTTTATGAGTGTTCCATGAGTGTTCCATGAGTGTTCCATGAGTGTTCCATGAGTGTTCCGTGAGTGTTTCATCAAGTTTATGGTTAAAGACGAGAGGATTGACCTTGTTTTATGAAATCAATGATACCGGTGGACGATAGAAGTGAAGTCTATTTCATATCTAATAGTTTACAAGTACTGATCGAACTTGTGAATGCAGATAAAGATTTCGGATTTTGGATTTTGGATTTGTCCTGCACACAAGGAACAGTAATTAGATTCCAATTAATACCCACACAGTCCAGAAATCGAGCGACAAAGTATTCAAATAAGTGATTAACTAGCTGAATATATATTTTATGGCTGAATATCAATTACAGGGAGGAATTGTGGATCAGAATGTATTGTCCAGTGTGTTCTCAATTTATTGTAATTATGGGTTGCACACGCCCACCAATAAATACAGAGTAACAGAGTAACAGAGTATCAGTTAGCTCAAATGTATTATCAGCAGAGTTATGAATTATAAACATTGATGAAAGAGTCATGAAACATTATGAAACTGTTAATTCCACCATAGGTAGGGCCCTGTCTATAGATGTATCATGAAGCCTACTCTGTCCGATGGTAATAATGGTCAGGCCATCATTTTACGAAGCCATCATTGTACCAAATATTATGATGGGCGTCATAGTGGAGTCTGCAATGGCCATCGTAGTAATTCGTGCAATGATGGATACCATTGTTCGAGTGGAGAGTTTTTTGAATGCCACGTTTCTCAAAGTTGTATAAGCCACTTCGGTTCATCTCTTTGAGGAACCATCAACGAGCAAAGTGTTATTTAGACCTAAATGTATCAAAGACCATAAGAGAAACAATCATGAAACAATCATGAAACAATCATGAAACAATATGAAACACTCATGAAACAACCATAAAAAAACCATAAAACATTCCCAAGACTTCTAAATAGCTTGGGGATTTTCAAGGAAACATCTGGTTTCCAAATTATCTACAGAATATCCTGCATATACTACCACTTCACTTGTTAAATAGAATAGCAATGAGTGTCTCAAATGATGATGTAAGAGCCTTTATATATTAGCCCTGATACTATATATATATATTAGAAAATAGAGGTCTCTGTTGATTAAAGTGACCTAAAGCAAATATATATTACATCCTGCATATAACACCCAACTCCATCGTACTTTTCGTCACCATCCAAACACTAGCAGAAAAACTATCTTCTGTACAGTAACTAGTCAGATAAATTGAATTTCGTTGAATGGAGTTACTATTCAAATTACTAATGTGGTCGTGCGATGCCCAAAAGTAACTATGGGCCATACTGAAGACTAAAAGGATGTACTGAATAGTAGTATACAGTCGTCAGCATAGTACGATATTACGGTAGTAGTGCCAGATATCAAGTACTGGAAGAATTATGGGCTAGTAATAGTGGTATCGTAGTATAGGAGTAATTAGTCGTAGAGAATATGTCAGAATATGGTAGTATGTCAGAGAATGTAGTATGCCAGAGGATAGTCGAACTAGCTGTGTAGTATTTGTGGCGTAGCGACCATGACCATGAAGATAAGGTATATAAGGAGAGGAAAGAACAGCAGTATATAAGGTAATAGTTGTAGTTTTGGGGTGGTAAGGGTTAGTGGAAGAGATTGTTTCGAATGAGGTCACGTGCGCAAGGAATTGTATCACGTGCACAAGAACGTGACTGAAGGAAATAGATCACGTGCTATAGAACGTGATATAAACCCCGTGACTGCGCGTTTTTCTCAACCAGTCAAATCCATCATATTCTTCATCCACCACACCATGTCCGCCAAGTACGCAGTTTCGTCCGCCTTGAAAGAGATCAGGTTCCATTTATCGCAGACGGGCTCTGCATCGCTCCCCTTGAGAAACTTCTTGGTCAAAAACTACCCCTCCATAAAGGCTGCCAACGCCTCGTTGCCTGTTTTGGTGAGGGAGTCTTTTGGTGTCAAGCCCAGTATAACTGCTCGTTTCGAGAAGGGCAGGGAGGTGAAGAATAGCTTGGATGGTTTAGACGAGAAGTCCATTGAGGAGGCGGTCAAGAACCTTTTAAAGTGAGCCAGGGGTCACGTGAGAGTCATGAAACAGGCATGAAACAGGCATGAAACAGGTATGAAACGGTGGTGAAACGGTGGTGAAACAGATGTGAAACAGATATGAAACATGAAACAGTGAACCATGTAATATTCACGAAGAAGATATGAAACACATGGATCGGTTGTTAAACAGTTGTGCAACACTCATGAAACAGATGTGAAACACTCATGAAACACTCATGAAACAGTTGGGAAACACTTAGGCGTTTCTACCATACCCTGATATCTAGACTTATGTATTCTGTTCTACCGTTATTAGACTCATGATCATATTCTATGTTTAAACTCATGATTCTGTTTTATGTTTAAACTTATGAGATCTGTTTCCTACTAGACTCATGGTCTTGCGCCTTGTGCTTACTCATAATTGCATACTAATATATATCTAGACAACGTATGTTCTACTTTATGAGTCTCTATTACCAGAAATGGTATCACTCTTTGACACCGTCTTTAAACTCGTAAACACCCCAACCGAGCGAGAGTTGTTCGTCATTGTATAACTCTTTGACCTGGGGGTCCTGCACAGAACCGCCGGCCACCACTAGTGGCACAAAGTGTTCCAAAGTGGGATGGGCTTGTTTCAAAAGCACAGGGTCCGTGCTCTTCAAGTTCTTGAATGCCTGGAGGAAGTCTGGTTTTTTTATGGCGGTGGAAATGGCCGTGTTGAACTTTTTGGCGTACGGCATAGGCTTGCCCGATCTGATGGCAGGGCCCAAATCCCGTAAGTTATGCACCGACATGCCCGAGCAGATCACGAGACCCCGCAAATAACGGCCCTTTTCGGCGCTATAGATGTGGTTTTCTCGGAACTGCCCTAACACCTGGCCCAACTTGTGATGGGTATCGAAATCACCTTCGATTGCCGTTAGAGAGACCTGCACTAAGGGAATATCCAAATCGAGTTCGTTTTCGGAACTTTCTGAGTCACGTGCTTTGCCCTGCATCCGAGGGCTTGAGAACATAACCACCGAAGGAACCCACACTCCATGGTCGATTCCTCTTTCGGATAACCGAGCCGAAAAGCCATTTTTCTCTAGGTTCTCCTTAACCTGGTCGGAAATGAAGCGCGAGTTCTGCGACCGGAACGTCTCCTTGTACATGTAGCCAGGAAACCCAGAGAAGTCATAAACCAAGGGGTTTTCCTGTAAGTCGCCAGTTCCAGAAGCGCCGGAACCAGCAGCCAAATAGCCCTTTTTAGCACTTTTTGGAGGAACGGCTATTTCTATGAGCCTGGACCCTGTCGATTGCCAATGCGCAGAAACCATAAGAATATAATCGGGTTTCAAGTCCTGGGTGATCTTTTTGCCGAGTTTCTTGAGGCACGCATAAGCGCCCGGATTGCCAAAATCGTCATCTTTGTACATGAATGTAGGGCCACCATGGGACACAAAGTAGGTAGGCAATTTGGAGCTTGTATTAAGCTCCACCTTCCCCAGATCGCTGGACATTGTTTCGGTTACGGCTTCTGGCATTGTTTCGGGTATAGTTTCAGATATTGACGAGATTGTTTTTGCTGATGATTCAGAGATTGTTCCTGAGTCTCTTCCAATAAACCTGCTAATGTTATACACAAACACCGCTATTATACACGGAAAGAGATATTTGTAGAAACCTAACATATAGGGCCAGGGGGAGGAAATGCTCAGCTTATATACCCTTGATGGCTGCCGAAACGCGTGTGCAGGATTTTAGTAATTTCTGGGTGCTGACAAACTGCGCAGCCGGCGCGGTTGCAGCCACACATGCACATATGACTAAAGCATAGCCATGTTCATTAGAAATCTACACCAGTACTTGTATTCTAATTTTAGAGCCCACGTGTTCTGCCACTATATGTTAGTACCAGATTAGGACTGTATACTGTAATAGTGCTAGTAACATATTAGTAACTGTATACTATAATAGTGCTAGTACCAGATTAGTACTGTATACTGTGGTAGTACCAGATAGTACTACATTAATGCTTCTTGGTCGCATGCATGTTTGGCTGCCATAATATACCCCACATGTTTCAGATCCACGTGTAATGCCTTAGGTATCCGCTTTGGGTTTGTACTTGTTTCAGATATGTAGCTTTTGGGTTCATGTAGGTTTATGTTCAGGTTGTTTCAGATATGTGGGGTTGCGAGCAGGGATGCATTTTGGGGAGTGTGCGACTGGCTGGCCTATATAAGAGCGCGATCCCCCAAGTTGGAGGAAATCGTTTTCTGTATGGGCGTTCCAAAACGGATGCTATAATTATGGCCCTGTTAGATTTGTTGTTACTGTAAGTACTAAGATACCTTTATTCGTTGATGATTCCCCAGAGGGAGGAGAGGGCGGAATGGGCTACTTAAGTAGTTGAGAGCAGGGTCACCTAGTCAATCGTCATTGCTAAGTGCTTCCAGGAAGACTGTCCACAATCATCCTGGTACCACGAGTTCATCATTCATTCTGATACCTCGTACAATGATGGTAGAGGAGCTACGTTAAGGAATGGCAATTGTGAGGATTAGACATCTTATGCTCACAATACCTCAATAGGTAGAGCACTACCAAAGATGGATCTAACAGTACAGTGAAAAACGGTATAGTAAATACCAGTGTAATGTACAGATTGAGTGGTGGGACTTTGATTATTGATTGCCATAGTGATTTCCAGAACTGACAATCACCATCCACTATGGTGTATCTTGCGGGTGATCGACTATTGGAATCGGATTGCATTCAAGAAATCTGACATCTGAATTGGCCTATCTTGACGGCGTGACTGACTTGAGAACGCCTACCAACCAGGCCCTCTTCAGAATTCAGCATGGAATCTCTACTTTGTTCAGAGAGTTCTTAACCAAGAGAAAGTTGTCGGAGATCCACACCCCACAAGATTCTTGGTGCCACCACCGAGGGAACGAGTATGGATCGACCATCTTTGAGATCGTTTACTTTAAGAGATCTGCTTTCTTGGCCTAATATCCTCAATTCAACAAGCAACAATTGATTGATGCAGACCTCGAGAAGGTATTACGGATTACGAATTACGAATTACGGATTACGAATTACGAATTACGAATTACGAATTACGAATTACGGATTACGGATTACGGATTACGGATACGGATTGGCAGATTGACTGATTGACCGTTTCACGGTTAACGAATTAATGGATTTAAAAACCATACAAGAATATTTTGAAGGTCACGCAGAACTACGAGAGTGAGTCGTATGACTATCCTCTCAATTTGCAAGAGTTGTTCATCCTCTTAATTTCCAAGAGTCGTTCAACGAGTTTGGGAAGAACATTTCAGACTGATTGAGCAATTTGTCCAAAGAATTCACTCATACAGAAGCACAGGTTGCTCCTCCTAGCAATGAGTTCAAGCCTCCTGCTTGGCAGTTATGACATTCAATTTATCAGCTGGATAGAGGTAAGATTCATGGAACTTAATATGATGGCCCTGGGAATGAAGGAAGTACATGGACCATGATCATCTGCTATTGTTCGAAGGCAATGCGTGGCATACTTCACTTCCTTAGTCTTTTAATAAAAGAGACCGCTTGCCTCAGGATCATCAAAACTCACATCATTCTAACTCAATTGCTGATTACAATGCTCTTGCTAGAGCTACAGATGGCTCCATTCTTTTTTTTTCTTGACTTCTTCCAGCAACAGCACTCGCAATGATTCTTTGGTCAAAGCTAGGGACTTGTACTCTTCCAACTTGAGCAAGATTGCCAACGCAAGATTACCAACGCAAGATTACCAACGCAAGATTGGGCCAAGACAAATTGATCAAAACCAAGTTCAACACGGCCTTATGGACCACTTTGAAGTCTGTTCTTGTACAAAGCTCGACCATTCAGGAAAAAGTGGAAGAGAAGAGAATAGACTACCATTTGGCAAGACAAGCTTTAGTCCATTGCTCCAACCCTTCCAAAGAGTCTCAGTGCCTTAGTTGAGGGTAGTCATGGAGAATGCCCAGGAAGAGCTCGCTAACATCGTGAAGGATTCACACAGGATGTAATCTCCGTTATGCAAAATGTCTTGCAGCATGCTAAACCCGCGGAGGAATTGTTTGACTGCTTGATTTCACACCAACTGATTATGAGTTCAAATGTTGACATTGAAATTATATTGATTAGTGTTGGTTATACGCGTGCCGGCCAACTACTCCATGTTCTCCATGTTTCTATCTCCATGTCTATGTCTCGATGCTTCTGTTTCTGTCTCCATGTCTCTGTGTCTATGGTTCTGTTTCTATGCTTGATGTCATTGAGAGAAGTCCTGGTCTTCGTCTCCCGTTTACCTTCTCCCCATTTCTTTCACTTCCTTATGCTTTATGCAATTTATAACTCGGAGTCTGAGTCACTGATGAAGACGCAGAGCAGCAAATACTTCTCTGGAAATTACTAAGTTACTGCTTTACAAATTATTAAGTTATCTAAGGTCAGATTTAGGAAACTAGACTAGAGAGAGATGAGGATACGTCATTGGGAAAAGGACCTTACAATTGGGGATCCTACTTGGGGCCATGTGCACCACCAAAACACCAGAATCCTCAATATGTCATAGAAAGTAGTGCTCTTTTTCAATTGCTCTTTTTCCATTGAACTGGTCTTTCCTTTTTAACTCTACTCTACTCCACTGTTACTTACTGTTACTGTTACGTCTCTTTGCTTGCCTTGGGCTTCTCTATGCTTTTCGACTTTGCATGCACTCTGTATGCGGTCAGTAAATTGCTGGGATTGCCGCTCGCTAACGTTGCTGCTGCGGCTGAGTGACGCCGTTGAGCTGCGAGCACCAGCACAGAAGAATTCTGTCTGCAGTCCGCGCGTGAAGAATACGCTGCACATGGCCCTCGGAATCCCCGAAACTGATAGTGGATTTGCGCTGACGACAGTGCGCAATATTGTGTCGGAACTGCATATAACACACCTATATACAGTTTCTATTTTTATTGTTCCTGCACAAACCACCGCTCTACTCGCACCCATCTTTCTTGCTACATTCTCGTGTACTTCTGTAGTAACTACAATGGTGAACTTCTTTTCAAGAAAGGTACGTGCCATTCTAAGCGGTTATAAGGGGGATGGGTTGCTATATGCAGGATCATATACCGAAATACTGTTTATGTGCAGTCCCTCCCCCTCCACCGTAAACCCCCCACCCTCTTTATCTCCGGCTAACCCCAGAAATCCCACTACAATGGCTTTGCCAAGTACAATGACGAGTACTCCCGCCATCAAACGCCCTCTGTCCCTGCGCAGAGAACCCAGTCCCTAAGCGGCGCCTCCCAGGCGGCTATGGCGGCGCTTCAGATGCACTCCAAGCCCAACCTGCCCCCCTCCGGCTCTGTGCAGGCTGCAAACCGGACGGGCCCAAGAACGAACTCCTTTGGAAACTATAAAAGGGCCAATTCCATGCAGTCATATACTTACACTCCCAAGGCGTCGTACGTGGCGGGGCCAACGGGACCCATGGCGTCCAATTCCCAGAGATCTTATAGCTTAAGGTCTCATCCACGGCCCGAGTCCCGGACAAACTCGCTTTCGGGCCGGACAAACTCGCTTTCGGGCCGAACCAACTCGTTTTCGGGGCCTTCTAATCTTCGGCACGATTCTCGGGCCAACTCGTTATCCGGCTCCATCCGCCTGGCGCCCCGGAAACACTCGTTCCACCGCTTATCGCAGTTCCCTGAGGAGCAGGAAGACGAGTTTGCCAATTTCGACTATAACAACGAGGAAAATGTGATGGTGACCACCAAAACAACCAAAGTGGTTGATGCTTCGGGCCGCACAAAGTCCATTACTACTGAAACCATCAGAACCTTGGCGGACGGGTCCAATATCATCGAGACCAAAACCACCAACGTGTCCCGGCCGAGTCTGAGGAGCAATTCACTTAAGAATACCCCTTTGAACGTGCACCAGGCTAGTCCGAATTTGAGGAAGATTGAGGAAGATCTCTCGGACTTTGATTATACATATCTAGACGATATGAGAGATAATGATGTATCTGGTAATACTCCGGGTGGTGGAAATCCCCAAATTCAAGTGAATTCGGGAACTCTCCATGCTCAGATGAATTCTGGAATCTCCCAAAATGCTCAACTGAATGCAGGTTCGGGTGGACTCCAGGAATCAGCCAACTCCGAGCTTAATTCAAGCAATTCTCAACATAATTCCGTTAATTCTGCCAATTCTGCCAATTCCCAGTTGAATTCCCAAACTCCTCAGCTCAATTATCAACCAAATCCCGCTAATAGCCTACATGTTCTTGAATCTCCGGCCAGAATCAGAAATTTATCGCCCAACGACCGTGCAAACTCCTTATCCAGTACACAATCGGGCAGAAGACTTAAATCCATTTTGAAAAACAACTCTGCTGCTGCTTTCAGGGTCAATGAGGCTTCCCCTGTATCCAACGAGGTTTCGCCTGTCCGAAAAGACCCATATTCCAGCCCACGGGGCTTGGAAGCGTCTCCAGTTCCTAAAAACAAGCGTCTTTCGTCCATGACGTCAGGGGCAAACTCTATTAAGTTTTTGGAGACCGTGGAGACCATTCCATATGGTGAACCGGACTCCAAGCATTTGCAGACGGAGGAAATGCTCAAAAAAGAGCAGATGAAGCAGGACAACTTGGATCTTTACGATAAGGCCATGCAAGTGGCGATGCAGAAGGTTTACGGGACTGAAGCAGCGGCCGTGCCGGCTCCAAGTTCACCCACAGTGCCTAATCTAGAGGAACTCGACCATTTTGCACGGAAAAAATCGGAGAAAAAGCTCAAAACGGACGTCAAGAGGCTGAAGGTGGAGGCTGCGGGAGTAAGTCCCAACTACGTCTACGAAAACCACCATAAAGAGTTTCTGATGCACTCGATGAGGAATGGTGGCGGTGAAGGTCAAACTTCCACCAGAAAAGAGCGTTCGAAGGACGAAAAGAGGCGTTTGAAGGACGAGGAAAAGAGGAGAGAGCAGCTCGTCAAGGAAGCAGAAAAGGAAAAGAGTGCAGAGGAGAAAAAGAAGAAGAAGAGCCCGTTTTCTATTTTCAAAAAGAACAAGAGAAAGGGCAGCGTGGGTGAAGCCAGTGTCTTGACACAAAGTTCAGGGCCTTCCGATTTTTCCGGTCAAGTCAGTATTCTGAAGGGTCCAGAACTCAAACCAGAATTACCAGAACCAGAACTGAAATCAGAATTACCACAAGCAGAACCCAAATTTGAATTGCCAGAACCAGAATTTCCAGGGTCCAAACCACAAACACCGGAATTGCCAGGATCTACGTTATCAGAAACTAAGGTTGCAGAATCCAAAGCTGCAGAATCTGAAGTGGATCCTGCACTTGAAGCCTCTGGAAAACCCGAGTCTTTACCCGTTTTAAAGGTTCCGGAAGATGCACTGGTTTCAGAGGTGGACGAGAATGATGAGTTTGTGGATGTGCCTGAAAATTTGGACCACTTGGATGAAGCTGCAGATAAGCGATTTTCCACGATTCCAGTCATGGACCATTTTGAGGAATCTAGGGGTGCAGGGTCTGAACCAAGAGAGCCCTTTTCTGTTGTGATCAGTGACCAGGATGGTAGACCACGGGTTCTTTCAGATACTTCCATCACTCCTACAAGCAATGTCCGGTCTGATACTAAAACCCAGCCTGAACTCAAGTTCCAGACTGTTTCTGGCGAAAACAAACCTGAATCATCTACTACTCAGGCTGGAACCAATGTCCAGTCTGTTGCTCGACCTGAAACAGGTTCTGAGGGGAATACTACTACAAAAACAGAGTTTGTAGATGCTTCCTCTGGAGATCTGAGTACACGGCCAGAGAGTGAAGTACTCGTTACGAACGGAGGATCACCACGTGAAGCACTTGTGGTTGACGGGGATTACTCCAGGTCAGCAGAAGGCTTTGAAACCGCAGAGTTTGTATTGCCAAATCAAGCAAGCGAGAAGTTGCATGAGAATCAAAAAGTGGAATTGATTAGCGACAGTCTGAATGTGGCATTGAATAACGAGACTCCAACGGTGGGGAATCTAGACTCGATTTCGAGTCCAAATGATCAGGCTGTCTACCAGGATCCAAGTGACCATGCTTCCATGGAAGGATTCAGCTCTACAGGCCAGAAAGTCAAGGTCAAATCTGGAAGTATCGAAAGAGGCCAAGAAGCAAGCAATTTGAAAGCACCAAAGGAGTCAAAGAAAAAGGAGTCAAAAGAGTCAAAGAAAAATGACTCAAAGGGAAGCAGGTTCAAGCGAAGCATCGAAAAGTACTTCCTCACCACTTACAAGTGAGTGGTTTGCTGATGATATGATAAGCGATTAGTTACTGGTGGTCTCTGATTGCTCAGGAGGATGCCATCAATCATTAATGCCCAGGTTATCAGTGTTCAAATGGTCTATGATAAGAGACTAGTGATTACTAAATGTGATCCGGTTAAAGATGAAGTGACCGGTGATCAGGTAATTAATGGTCAACTGATAATTATCAATGATTAATGATCTGCTACTAGTGATCAGGATTAGTGACTAGTCACCCGAAAATAGTCATATGATTAGTGACTTGTGATCGGTGACTTGTGATCAGGTGGTTTTGCTCAAAGATCTAGTGATTGGTTTATTGAACATAAGCTTTGCTGACACATTGGCTATGATTCGGATAGGTTGATGACTAAGTGACCAGTTATCCGATTAATAATCAAGTCATCAAGTGGGTTAATGATCAGTGATCCCTATATTAAGTGACTACGAGATGATGAGATTAGTACCTGTGATTCGTGTTTGTTTGGTGATCAGGTTAATAATCATTAGTGATCAGTGATTGACTAGTGAGTAGTGATTACTGAACACTGACAAGTATCTGTGAACCATGACTAGTGATGAATGATGAAGTGTTTTGTGATAAGAGATTTCTTGACTATTGAATCCTAAAGGGGAAATGTGATCAGGTCTTATGGTTAAGCTCTGGGTCAAATGACTAGTGACCAAGAGATGAATCATTACTGACTAGTGGTCTGTATCAACTGACTAGTGGTCTGTATCAACTGACTAGTGGTCTATATCAACTGACTAGTGGTCTATATCAACTGACTAGTGATCAAGTGGAATGATTAAGGGTCAAGTCATCAAGTATCTCGTTATCAGTTTATGTAACTAGCGATACTGATCAATTGACAGGTCATTAATTATTACGAGCAGGTGGTGTGATCAGTGACTAGTCTTCAACAGGAGCGATCATGATAAGGTGAGTTCTCTGGTTAAGATCGTGTCGGACTAGTGATTAGTTATTTGGTGGGACTGAAAAGGTGGGACTGAATATGTGAGACTGAATAAGTGGGACTATTGAATAGGTTCAGTGAGTGTGAAGAGCAGCTATGAGTAGCAAGTACTTGCAGCCGTTTCATACCATACTAATCATACCTACCAATGTCCAATCTCAGGTATCCACCACCACCTTTCGAATCCCCCTTTCTGAACTCACCTTTTGAATCCCCCTTTTGAATCCCCCTTTTGAATCCCCCTTTCTGATCCCACTATAATTAGGTAATTCACGAGCTTTTAAGAATCTACCAGCCACTGTAGTAGTCAATTTTGTAAAAGTACAGTGTTTTTCAAAAAGTTTCATACCCCTTTGCACAATCTTTCAAACCACATTGTGTCATTGAAATTCTTCAAACTATTTTCCGTAAAATAATACGAAAAGTCGAAGTAATCCAACCACCGCACCTTTGTTAGATCTGTTGAGCGTTAGAGATAACGCTGTCATAGTCAGGAACAGTCATGTCATTGTTGTCTATTGACTCCAAGAGATATGGAGCATTAGTAGTCATAGATGTTTCTTTGGAAGTGTTAAGATGTGTTACTGATCTATACTAGAAGGTCCG